>CANJKZ010000037.1:0-237500 GCA_947471745.1 Closterium sp. Naga37s-1 | reverse complement strand
TACGGCCTTGTTCTGCAGGCGCATCAGCCCAGGCCTGGGCCAAAAAGCACCCCCCCAGGTTACCCACAACTTACCCCAGGGCGGGATACCCTCGGGGTCTTCGTCTAGGTGACCCGCGGGATCCTGCGATGGCGTTCCTGCAATGGGATGGGAACCCCGGAAAAGTGCAAAAACTGCGTCACGTCCAAAGTGAAAGGTCCAGCGTGGCATATTTTGGGTAATATACAGTCCATACGGGTTCTGGAGGAGACCTTTCCTCCAACACGGGGCGTTGGAGGAAACGTGTTGGAGGAATGAGCTGGCAAGCTGACCGCGGGCAAAAAAAAACTAAAACCCATTCGGAAGGGCATGCCGTTCGTGAGCCTCAACTATAAAAATTTAGGGTTTTGGCTCCCGAACGGCATGCCCTCCATGTGGGGTTTATTTTTTTCCTTGCCCGCGCTCAGCTTGCCAGCTCATTCGACTGCCAGCTGACGCTGGCAGTCGAATGAACCTTTCAGACCATCGCATTCCGCACGTGCCGAACGATCCTCCAGATACACCCAGTTTCGCGCCAAAATGGCATTGGCCATATTGGCGCACCAGCTGCACACACATCAATGCGTCCAGAATGGTTCCAGAACATACCATATAAGGGCGTGTGACATTTTTCATATTTTTCGTCCGGACGGCCAGCCGTTCGGACGCTTGTGTGGTTACGAAACTCGTTAAATCTCGGCAGTGAGTTCGTCAGGGTCTAAACGACATCGCTTTCTTCGTATTGCATCCTTACGACATCGCATTGGTCGCAACACGACCGTGCGACGTCGCAATCTTCGCACGCGTCAGGGCAGCCGTCCGGACTTTCAGCGACTTCAAAAAATGTAACACGCCCTAAGCACATCTGCCAAACTCAGCCGTACGCAAAAGCAAGTTTCCTTCTAAAAACCGTTGTGTACCGTTCACATGGAGTGCCTTTGCCCGGCACCTACCTGGGGTTCGGTGGCAAGCACCAGACCGCTAGGTTCCAAGCATACCTGCGCACTGTAGCCAGTGAATCTCATTGCCAGTGTGGCGAGAAAGAGGGTGTACAGACAACGAATGTTGAACTTGAGGGGACCTCATGGAAACCACTCCCAGCCTTTCGGAACGAATCAAACGCGAGCAGAGTCCTCGCTGTGAAATACATCGCCAACACCACCGGATTTTGCCGACAGTAAAAGAACATACACGTGAGAAGAAACAAGGAATGAATGAACTATGAATGAATTGGGTACAAGTACTAACCCTAATTGGGTTGTACCCCTTATGGGCTACCCCACTATAGCCTACACAATATGCATGAGCTATAATGTTCTGACACACCCCCATAGGCAAAGTGGGGGAGAACAAGGGGTCACAAGACCAGTCAAGCAAAGCAAGCTCAGGGTGGATCACAAAGTCACCACACATTCCGAGCACAAGTTCAAGGCCACAAGGCCAGTTCACATGCAGGAGTACATATATATAAAAAGACTAGACAAGCAAGAGCAGGTATATATATATATGTAACAGTACAAGCAAGGTCAAGAGGTGAGCAAGTGAGGCAAGGTAGGCACAAGGCCCAGCTGAGTACAGAAGCGCTGATGGTCACAAGGCGCAAGCGCCTTGGTGAAGATATCAGCAGTGTTGGCCTCAGAGGCCACGTACGCAAGACGCAGCTGACCACGCTGCTGCAGCTCACGAGCAAGAAAGTAGCGGAGAGCAATGTGCTTCGTTCTGTGCTCCAGTCGCTGCTCCCGACACAAGGCCAGCATGGCCTTGTTGTCTACGTACAGCACTGGAGGAGAACGAGGCGGCTCTCCGAGGTCAGTCAGCAGGTAGGTGAGCCAGCGAAGCTCCTGTGCAGCCATGGCTCCTGCGTAGATCTCAGCCTCACAACTGGAGCCGAGAACAGAAGACGAGCGAGTAGCCCGCCACGAAACAGAGCCGGAACCAAGGCTAAAGGTGTAACCCTGTGACGACCGCTGCGTAGCCTGGTCGTCAGCCCAAGAAGCGTCTGCGTGCCCAGTAAGGACCACTGGACTCTGCCCTCCAAGCACAAGCCCCATGCCCGACGTACTGCACAAGTAGCGCAACACCCTCTTCGCTGCAGCCATGTGCTCCGGTCTGTGTCTCCCAGGAGCAACATAGCGTGCGAGAATGCTAAGAGGGTATGCAAGGTCAGGTCGTGTGCAGGTCATCAGGTACATGAGGCAGCCAACAAGCTCTGGGTACGGGCCACTCGACTCTACGGACTCATCCGAAGGCAGAGCTGAGAGCGAGTGGCGAGTAGGCAGAGGAGTGGCCTGAGGCGAGGAGTACGTGAAGCCGAAGCGCTGAAGGACCTGCTGCACCATGTGTGACTGAGTCAGGGTAGCTGCGCAGTTCACCCAGGTCTGTGCACGTGTGTCTCTTCTGCAGCTCGGACTTCACGTGGGCGAGTCCAGCAGTGTCAGCTGTGGCAAAGACCAAGTCGTCGACGTACACGAGGATGTAGAACGGCGGCAAAGAAGTGTCGGTGCGCAGAAACAGCGACGGGTCGGCAGTAGAGGGAGCAAACCCAAGAGCCGCAAGTGTAGTCCTCAGTGTGTCGTGCCACTCACGCGGTGCCTGGCGGAGACCGTAGACTGGCCGCCGGAGGCTCCACTGGGTGCCAGGAGGAAAAGTCCCAGTGAAGCCAAGTGGGCGGCGCAGCCAGATCTCCTCGTGCAGGCTGCCCTGCAAGAAAGCAGTGCTGAAGTCAGGAGAGTGCAGCTCGTAGTCACGGTGAGCAGCTATGTGTAGTAGTACCCGAAGAGTGGTCATCTTCGGGGTGGGAGAGAAGGTCTGAAAGTAGTCAACTCCCTGCCGCTGACTGAAGCCACGAGCCACGTAACGCGCCTTGAAGACAGGCGGAGAACCCGGCGGCCGCTTCACCCTGAAAATCCACATGCCACTGACGATGTTCGCCCCAGGCGGGGGAACCTCGTCAACGTAGGTGCCTGTGGACTTCCAGGAAGCCATCTCTGCGTCCATAGCTGCCTGCCACTGAGAGGAGTAGGGACCCTCTATCGCCTCCGCGTAAGAGCGCGGAGTCGGGATGTCAAGACGCAGGCTCACGACGCTCAGCAAGACCTCCAGTAGGACCAGTGTAGGGAGACGGAGCAGGCAGTGGGGAGGCCGGTTGTAACTGTAACTGCGACGGGACAGGCTGTGGACACTCTAAGGGAGGAGGAGGACCAGTAGAAGACGGGAGACCAAGAACCTGCTGAAGGAGCGGAACGAAGTACGGCCGAGGCCGCGCGGCGACTCCAGACACAGCAGGGACAGCACCAGCACCCCCTGTGGCAGCACCAGTACCAGTAGCAGCTCCAGCTCCAGTACCCCCAGCAGCACCAGCAGTACCCCCAGCAGGACCGCCTCCAGGACCGACAGCAGTAGCCTCCGCGCCAACACCCGCAGCAGCTCCAGCTCCAGAAGTACCCGCAGGTCCAGCAGCTCCAGTACGCCCAGTACGAGCACCTCCGGGACCCGTGGCACCAGCTCCCTCAGCAGCAACAGAAACTCCAGTACCCGCAGCTCCTCCAGCTCCAGCAGCTCGCCTCCAGCGCCGGGCAAACCACTCACGCAGCTCCTGTGGAGAGAGTGGCTCCCGGCGAGAAGAAGCACCCGGAGAACCGCCAGGCACAGCACCAGCAGGCCCAGCTCCCTCAGGCTCCGCACCCCCAGGCTCAGCACCTCCAGGCGTAGCACCCGCAGGCTCAGCACCCCCAGGCGTAGCACCCCCAGACTCAGCACCCCCAGGCTCAGCACCCCCAGTCGTAGTACCCTCAGGCTCAGCACCCCCAGGCGTAGCACCCACACGCTCAGCACCCCCAGAGTCAGCACTCCCAGGCTCAGCACCCTCAGCAGCACCAGAGTCACCAACGACCTCGACAGGCTCAACAGCGTCTACCTGGGACACACCTGAAGGGGCAGGACCCTGAGGGGGGAGGGGGTCTACCGGGGGGGGACCTGGTACAAGGAAGAGCGGTGGCGGGGGGAGGGACGGAGTGCGGTAGGGGAAGAGGCGGTAGTAGGGGACCGACTCGTCGAACGTGACGTCCTGGGAGGACAGAACACGGCGAGAGGTGGGGTGGTAGAACTGCCACCCGGGGGCGTCAGGGGGGAAACCCAGGAAGACGCAAGGAGCAGCACGAGGGGACAGCTTGTCCGCAGACAAGTCGCGGACAAACGCCCGAGATCCCCAGACACGGAACGCAGACGCATCGCCAACCTTCCCCGTCCACAGTAAAGCTGGGGAGGTCTCCGGCATGGAGACCCTGGGCTGAAGGTTGATCTGATGCGCTGCGTACCGAACCGCAAACGGCCACAGAAAATGGGGGGCAGCCGCATGCATCATGGACGTACGGGCGACGTCCATGACCATGCCAATGCGGCGCTCAGCAATCCCATTTTGCTGTGGAGAGTCCGGAAGCGTGAAGGTCTGGCGGATGCCTCGTGCACGACAGTAGGCTCGCAGAAGGCCAGAGGAGAACTCTCCGCCTCTGTCAGAGTGCAGGCGCAGAACAGGAAAGTCCGAGCCGAAGCTCCGCCTGAGCTGGAGACGAGCTGCGCGGATCCAGTCGATCAACACCTCAGTGACATCACCCTTGCTGCGCAAGGGGAAGACTGTGGTGTAACGCGAGTAGTCGTCAACCACCAGCAGGAAGTAGCGCTCGTGACCCTGTCCACGGACGCGGGCCGGGCCCCACACGTCCATGTGAAGCGTCTGCAGCGGGGCCTCTGTCGGAGGAAACTGGGAGGAGTGAGGGGCAGCCCGCTGCCGCCCCTCGACACAGGGGACGCAGGTAGGGCCAGGCCCCGGAGGAAGGGGAGGGAGGGACCGGGGAAGACCAGAGACAAGGACACGGGAGGCCATGCCTCGGAGACGAAGCAGGGAGGGGTGACCAAGGCGGTGGTGCCAGAGGAGAGTCTCGTGAGACAGGAGGCGACACGAACAGGGGGCAGACTCAGGACCAGACCTGGACGCTGCAGCAAACACCTGACCCGACGCAGCTACCTGACCAGACGCAGTGACTGGAGGAGACGCAGTGGTCAGGGTGTACAGGCTCGACCCCGGCCGACGGGTAAACGTGGCCAGGTGTCGGCCTGTCCGAGCGTCCGTGCAGTGGGTCACCCGCTGACTCGCAGGAGTGAACTGGTGAACCCCCGCATCCTGTAGGTCAGCACCACTCACCAAGTTCGTAGAGAACGAGGGAAGGTAAAGACCAGACAGGGTGCCAGAGGGGGCCGCCGGACACGGGAGGACAGTGGAGAAGTGAGCAAGGACAGGACCCCCAGAGGGGTCTGCCAGAGAGACTGCAACTGGCCGGTCAAGCGGCGTGAGTGTGGTGCGGTCTCGAAAGAAGGAGCGAGAAGCCCCCGAGTCAAGGGTGAAGGTGTGGGAGGCCGAAGCCGACGCAGAACCTGAGAGAGCAGACTCACCAGCACCTGAGGGAGCAGACGCACCTAGAGCAGCAGCCTCGCTAGCACCTAGAGCAGCAGCCTCACCAGTACCTAGAGCAGCAGTCTCAATGCCCGGGTCGGGCGGAAAACACCGGTAACAGTCACCCTCATCACTAATAGTCACAGTATACATGGCAGCAAGAATAGCATCAAAGTCAAGGTCAAAGACAGCTACACCCGCCCTAGACAGCTCACCCCAGCGGGGGATCTCAGTGGCCTCAGGGAACTGGTGACGCCAAGCGTCCGTCAGGCGGCCAAAGCAGCGCTGGGTGGAGTGCGCACCCCCGCACTGCTCACCCGCGCGGTCGCCGGTGCGTAGGACGTAGGTGCACGGGCCAGTACCCCCACCCCTCTGGCGTGCAGTGTACCACTCACGGAGCTGCTGAGGGGAGGGGATGTCACGAGTGCGCTGCTGCTGCTGGCGACGGCTGCAGCTGCTGCTGCAGGGACGGCGGCGGCCGCTGCGGTAGGGGCGGCGACAGTGGGCCGGAGAGGGCGGTGCGAGGGGCCGCGTCGCGAGGAGCCGCGGAGGGCGGCGACGGGCCGTGAAGGGGCGGCGCGAGGGGCCGCGGAGGGCGGCGACGGGCCGTGAAGGGGCGGCGCGAGGGGCCGCGGAGGGCGGCGACGGGCCGTAGGGGGGGGGGGGCCGTGAGGGGCCGCGGGAGGGGCCGTAAGGGACGGCGCGAGGGGCCGTAAGGGGCCGTAAGGGGCCGCTGAGGGCGGTGCGAGGGGCCGACGGGCGGCGCGAGGGGCCGTAAGGGGCCGTAAGGGGCCGCGCGAGGGGCCGTAAGGGGCCGTAAGGGGCCGACGGGCGGCGCGAGGGGCCGTAAGGGGCCGTAAGGGGCCGCGCGAGGGGCCGTAAGGGGCCGTAAGGGGCCGACGGGCGGCACGAGGGGCCGCGCTAGGAGCCGTAAGGGGCCGTAAGGGGCCGACGGGCCGCGCTAGGGGCCGTAAGGGGCCGTAAGGGGCCGCGCTAGGGGCCGTAAGGGACGGCGCGAGGGGCCGTAAGGGGCCGCTAAGGGCGACGCGAGGGGCCGTGAGGGGTCGTGAGAGGGCGCGACTGTGGGAGCGAAGCGCGCTCCGGGCAGGAAAAAAAATATTCGTGGTGGGCCCTAGGAAGCGTTCCCACTAGGGAACCTGCTCGATACCATGAGAAGAAACAAGGAATGAATGAACTATGAATGAATTGGGTACAAGTACTAACCCTAATTGGGTTGTACCCCTTATGGGCTACCCCACTATAGCTTACACAATATGCATGAGCTATAATGTTCTGACAACACGAAAATAATACCGTCAAACATGTGTTACTGTATTCAAAATCACATACCGTTATAGACACGTTCCCTTTTGATAAATACGAACATTATTCTGCTTCATATAATTTCACAAGAATGAATGCCATCGTATATAGCAGTTACCACATTGACTCTACATATTTTAGCCGTTTACAATAACAATCACTTCCATGATTCAATCAGCACATTTGAAGTACAACATTGTGAGAAGAAACGAGGAATGAAATGACTAAGTGAAAGTTGGGTACAAAAAGCAAACCCTAGAAAACTGTACCCCATATGTGCCACCCCACTATAGCCTACAGTAGCTATGTCATATAAATCTGACACACCCCCATAGGCAAAGTGGGGGAGAACAAGGGGTCACAGGACCAGTCAAGCAAAGCAAAACAAGCTCAGGGTGGATCACAAAGTCACCACACATTCCGAGCACAAGTTCAAGGCCACAAGGCCAGTTCACATGCAGGATTACATATATATATAAGGCTAGACAAGCAAGAGCAGGAGTATATATATATATGCATCAGTACAAACAAGGTCAAGGGGTGAGCAAGTGAGGCAAGGTGGGCACAAGACCCAGCTGAGTACAGAAGCGCTGATGATCACAAGGCGCAAGTGCCTTGGTGAAGATATCAGCAGTGTTGGCCTGAGAGGCCACGTACGCAAGCCGCAGCTGACCACGCTGCTGTAGCTCACGAGCAAGGAAGTAGCAGAGAGCAATGTGCTTCGTTCTATGCTCCAGTCTCTGCTCTCGACACAAGGCCAGCATGGCCTTGTTGTCTACGTACAGCACTGGAGGAGAACGAGGCGGCTCTCCGAGGTCAGTCAGCAGGTAGGTGAGCCAGCGAAGCTCCTGTGCAGCCATGGCCCCGGCGTAGATCTCAGCCTCACAACTGGAGCCGAGAACAGAAGACGAGCGGGTAGCCCGCCACGAAACAGAGCCGGAACCAAGGCTGAAGGTGTAACCCTGTGACGACCGCTGCGTAGCCTGGTCGTCAGCCCAAGAAGCGTCTGCGTGCCCAGTGAGGACCACTGGACTCTGCCCTCCAAGCACAAGCCCCATGCCCGACGTACTGCACAAGTAACGCAACACCCTCTTCGCTGCAGCCATGTGCTCCGGTCTGTGTCTCCCAGGAGCAACATAGCGTGCGAGAATGCTAAGAGGGTATGCAAGGTCAGGTCGTGTGCAGGTCATCAGGTACATGAGGCAGCCAACAAGCTCTGGGTACGGGCCACTCGACTCTACGGACTCATCCGAAGGCAGAGCTGAGAGCGAGTGGCGAGTAGGCAGAGGAGTGGCCTGAGGCGAGGAGTACGTGAAGCCGAAGCGCTGAAGGACCTGCTGCACCATGTGTGACTGAGTCAGGGTAGCTGCGCAGTTCACCCAGGTCTGTGCACGTGTGTCTCTTCTGCAGCTCGGACTTCACGTGGGCGAGTCCAGCAGTGTCAGCTGTGGCAAAGACCAAGTCGTCGACGTACACGAGGATGTAGAACGGCGGCAAAGAAGTGTCGGTGCGCAGAAACAGCGACGGGTCGGCAGTAGAGGGAGCAAACCCAAGAGCCCCAAGTGTAGTCCTCAGTGTGTCGTGCCACTCACGCGGTGCCTGGCGGAGACCGTAGACTGGCCGCCGGAGGCTCCACTGGGTGCCAGGAGGAAAAGTCCCAGTGAAGCCAAGTGGGCGGCGCAGCCAGATCTCCTCGTGCAGGCTGCCCTGCAAGAAAGCAGTGCTGAAGTCAGGAGAGTGCAGCTCGTAGTCACGGTGAGCAGCTATGTGTAGTAGTACCCGAAGAGTGGTCATCTTCGGGGTGGGAGAGAAGGTCTGAAAGTAGTCAACTCCCTGCCGCTGACTGAAGCCACGAGCCACGTAACGCGCCTTGAAGACAGGCGGAGAACCCGGCGGCCGCTTCACCCTGAAAATCCACATGCCACTGACGATGTTCGCCCCAGGCGGGGGAACCTCGTCAACGTAGGTGCCTGTGGACTTCCAGGAAGCCATCTCTGCGTCCATAGCTGCCTGCCACTGAGAGGAGTAGGGACCCTCTATCGCCTCCGCGTAAGAGCGCGGAGTCGGGATGTCAAGTGCATCCGGGTCTCCCTCAGGGGTAAGCAGTACGGACACGAGATGAGGTGAAGCAGCAGCCAAACACTGGAACTCCTCCTGCCTGTCCTCAAGGACGTCCGTGCCAAGGGCACACTCACCCCCGACGGACGGAGGACAGACAGACTCAGACTCAGCGACAAGACAAGCAGCGTAGTCTAGACGACAGCGAGCAGCAAAGTCGACGAGCTCAGCAACTAAGGCAGACGCAGCAGTGGACGCAAAGGAAGGGTCAGTGACGACAGTAGCAAGGAGACGCGTGACAGTAGGACTGGCAGCACGAAGAGAGTCCGACTCTGGGTCGGGAAGAGCAGGAAGAGAGGACTCAGGAGGAGAAGGCAACGGGGCACGCAGAGGAGCAGTGGACGGACGCAGAGACATCCGGTGCGTGCCAGGGACAGGAGGAGGACGCTGACGCGAACCACGACCACTAGCGCGAGCAGTACGGACAGGCGACGCAGGACGCGACGCAGGCTCACGACGCTCAGCAAGACCTCCAGTAGGACCAGTGTAGGGAGAAGGAGCGGGCAGTGGGGAGGCCGGCTGTAACTGTAACTGTGACAGGACAGGCTGTGGACTCTCTAAGGGAGGAGGAGGGCCAGTAGAAGCCGGGAGACCAAGAACCTGCTGAAGGAGCGGAACGAAGTACGGCCAAGGCCGCGCGGCGACTCCAGACACAGCAGGGACAGCACCAGTACCCCAAGCGGCAGCACCAGCGCCAGCAGCAACTCCAGCTCCAGTACCTCCAGCAGCACCAGTAGCACCCCCAGCAGGCCCGCCTCCAGGACCGACAGCAGTAGCCTCAGCGTCAACACCCTCAGCAGCTCCAGCTCCAGTCGTACCCGCAGGCCCAGCAGCTCCAGTACTCCCAGTACGAGCACCTCCGGGACCCGCGGCACCAGCACCCTCAGTAGCCGAAGAACCTCCAGCTCCAGCAGCACGCCTCCAGCGCCGGGCAAACCACTCGCGCAGCTCCTGTGGAGAGAGTGGCTCCCGCCGAGACGAAGCACCCGGAGAACCTCCAGGCTCAGCACCGCCAGACGCCACACAAGCAGGCCCAGCTCCCTCTGGCTCCACACCCCCAGGCCCAGCACCTCCAGGCGTAGCACCCCCAGGCTCAGCACCCCCAAGCTCAGCACCCCCAGGCTCAGCACCTCCAGTAGTAGCACCTCCAGGCTCAGCACCCCCAGGCTCAGCACCCCCAGTAGTAGCACCCTCAGGCTCAGCACCCCCAGTAGTAGCACCCCCAGGCTCAGCATCCCCAGTAGTAGCACCCTCAGGCTCAGCACCCCCAGGCGTAGCACCCACACGCTCAGCACCCCCAGAGTCATCACCCCCAGGCTCAGCACCCTCAACAGCACCAGAGTCACCAGTAACCTCGACAGGCTCGACTGCGTCTACCTGGGACACACCTGAAGGGGCAGGACCCTGAGGGGGGAGGGGGTCTACCGGGGGGGGACCTGGCACAAGGAAGAGCGGTGGTGGGGGGAGGGACGGAGTGCGGTAGGGGAAGAGGCGGTAGTAGGGGACCGACTCGTCAAACGTGACGTCCTGGGAGGACAGAACACGGCGAGAGGTGGGGTGGTAGAACTGCCACCCTGGCGCGTCAGGGGGGAAGCCAAGGAAGACGCAAGGAGCAGCACGAGGGGACAGCTTGTCCGCAGACAAGTCGCGGACAAACGCCCGAGATCCCCAGACACGGAACGCAGACGCATCGCCAACCTTCCCCGTCCACAGCAAAGCAGGGGAGGTCTCCGGTCTGGAGACCCTAGGGTGAAGGTTGATCTGATGCGCCGCGTACCGAACCGCAAACGGCCACAGAAAATGGGGGGCAGCCGCATGCATCATGGACGTACGGGCGACGTCCATGACCATGCCAATGCGGCGCTCAGCAATCCCATTTTGCTGTGGAGAGTCCGGAAGCGTGAAGGTCTGGCGGATGCCTCGTGCTCGACAGTAGGCTCGCAGAAGGCCAGAGGAGAACTCTCCACCTCTGTCAGAGTGCAGACGCAGAACAGGAAAGTCCGAACCGAAGCTCTGCCTGAGCTGGAGACGAGCTGCGCGGATCCAGTCGATCAACACCTCAGTGACATCACCCTTGCTGCGCAAGGGGAAGACTGTGGTGTAACGCGAGTAGTCGTCAACCACCAGCAGGAAGTAGCGCTCGTGACCCTGTCCACGGACGCGAGCCGGGCCCCACACGTCCATGTGAAGCGTCTGCAGCGGGGCCTCTGTCGGAGGAAACTGGGAGGAGTGAGGGGCAGCCCGCTGCCGCCCCTCGACACAGGGGACGCAGGTAGGGCCAGGCCCCGGAGGAAGGGGAGGGAGGGACCGGGGAAGACCAGAGACAAGGACACGGGAGGCCATGCCTCGGAGACGAAGCAGGGAGGGGTGACCAAGGCGGTGGTGCCAGAGGAGAGTCTCGTGAGACAGGAGGCGACACGAACAGGGGGCAGACTCAGGACCAGACCTGGACGCTGCAGCAAACACCTGACCTGACGCAGCTACCTGACCAGACGCAGTGACTGGAGGAGACGCAGTGGTCAGGGTGTACAGGCTCGACCCCGGCCAACGGGTAAACGTGGCCAGGTGTCGGCCAGTCCGAGCGTCCGTGCAGTGGGTCACCCGCTGACTCCCAGGAGTGAACTGGTGAACCCCCGCATCCTGTAGGTCAGCACCACTCACCAAGTTCGTAGAGAACGAGGGGAGGTAAAGACCAGACAGGGTGCCAGAGGGGGCCGCCGGACACGGGAGGACAGTGGAGAAGTGAGCAAGGACAGGACCCCCAGAGGGGTCTGCCAGAGAGACCGCAACTGGCCGGCCAAGCGGCGTGAGTGTGGTGCGGTCTCGAAAGAAGGAGCGAGAAGCCCCCGAGTCAAGGGTGAAGGTGTGGGAGGCCGAGGCCGACGCAGAACCTGAGAGAGCAGACTCACCAGCACCTGAGGGAGCAGACGCACCTAGAGCAGCAGCCTCGCTAGCACCTAGAGCAGCAGCCTCACCAGTACCTAGAGCAGCAGTCTCAATGCCCGGGTCGGGCGGAAAACACCGGTAACAGTCACCCTCATCACTAATAGTCACAGTATACATGGCAGCAAGAATAGCATCAAAGTCAAGGTCAAAGACAGCCACACCCGCCCTAGACAGCTCACCCCAGCGGGGGATCTCAGTGGCCTCAGGGAACTGGTGACGCCAAGCGTCCGTCAGGCGGCCAAAGCAGCGCTGGGTGGAGTGCGCACCCCCGCACTGCTCACCCGCGCGGTCGCCGGTGCGGAGGACGTAGGTGCACGGACCAGTACCCCCACCCCTCTGGCGTGCAGCGTACCACTCACGGAGCTGCTGAGGGGAGGGGATGTCACGAGTGCGCTGCTGCTGCTGCTGCTGGCGCTGACCACCACCGGAGCCGACTCTCTGCGCAGCGCCACCCCGACCAGCTCCACCTCCTCCGCCGCCTCCTCCTCCACCGCCGCCACCTCCGCTCCCACCGCCACCGCCGCCGCCGCCTCCGCCTCCACTGCCATTACCGACACCTCCACCCCCGCCACCACCCCCACCGCCACCCCCACCCCCTCCACCGCCTCCACCGCCGCCTCCACCGCCCCCGCTAGCTCCTCCAGCGCCCCTGCCCCCCTTGCCCTTGCCAGGGCGGCGTCTCCCGCTAGGGGTAGACGCCGCACCGACCGACTCAAGCCCAACGAGGTCGGCCGCAGCAGCAGAGGCAACAGAGGGCAAAAGGGGGGAGGGGGAACACCCCTCAAAGATGGGGGTGCGAGGGTCACCACGAGAGGCTCCTACAGCTACTATGCTCTTCTCTGCTGCTAGGAGGGACTTCTCGAGGAGGTCAACGGTGAGAGTGGTGGGGCAAACTGAGAGGAAGTGGTCCCTGACTACGCGAAGGGAGTCAGGGAGCCGGGTGACTATGTAGTAGAGGGTGATGTACGTGGGGGGGGGGGGTTCTTGGCGCAGAACTCTGCAGGAAGCGCAGCGCGGTAGCGAGTGTCACTAGTGCGGAGGTGCGTAATGAGGTCAGCGACTGTGGGAAAGGCAGCAAGGTCAGGGAAGAGGTACGGTAGCATGAGGCGGCTAAGTGCAGCAGTGGCAGGGGAGGAGTAGCGCGCAACTACAGCGTCGTACAAGGTCTGAGCACTCTTGTACTGGCTAAAGTGCGCACGCTCAGAGGTAGGTAGGTGGCGACGCACAGCAAGACGTGCAGCAGCATCGCGCGTGGCCCACTGGGAGCGAACAGTGGCGTCAGCAGCAGCAGCGGGGGCAGGAGAGGCACCAGAAGTGAGGTCAAAGAGGGAGAGGCCGTCTGCCCTGTCGCACTGTAAGAAAAGCTGCAGGTCATCTATCCAGACGTCAAAGTCAATGGCCCGACCCTCAGCGTCAAAAGCGAGGACACTAGGGGTAGCCATGACAGCAGTAGACTAGCAGCGCAAACAGTAGGGTGAGGGCAGTGCTGTGAAAGGGGCGCTGCTCTTACCGGACAGGGCGGCTCGGGTGGCTCGGCTGTAGGGCGGCTCGGCGGCTCGGTTGCTGGGCGGCTCGGCGGCTCGGCTGCTGGGCGGCTCGGCTGCTGGGCGGCTCGGCTGCTGGGCGGCTCGGCTGCTCGGCGGCTCGGCGGCTGGGCGGCTTGGCTGCTGGGCGGCTCGGCGGGGCCGCTGAGAGGGCGGCGTCCGGGGCCGCTGGGAGGAGGCGGCGGGGCCGCTGAGAGGAGGCGGCGGGGCCGCAAAGGTAGGTGGCGGGGCCGCAGGTAGGTGGCGGGGCCGCTAGTAGGTGGCGGGGCCGCATGTAGGTGGCGGGGCCGCTGGTAGATGGCGGGGCCGCACAGGCAAGTGGCGGGGCCGCGGAGGTAGGTGGCGGGGCCATACAGGTAGGTGGCGGGGCCGCGGAGGTAGGTGGCGGGGCCGCACAGTGAGGTGGCGGGGCCGCGAAGGTAGGTGGCGGGGCCGCACAGGTAGGTGGCGGGGCCGCGGAGGTAGGTGGCGGGGCCGCTCAGTTAGGTGGCGGGGCCGCGAAGGTAGGAGGCGGGGCCGCACAGGTAGGTGGCGGGGCCGCGGAGGTAGGTGGCGGGGCCGCACAGGTAGGTGGCGGGGCCGCAAAGGTAGGTGGCGGGGCCGCGTAAGGTGGCGATGGGCGCGACGGGCGCGACGGGCGCGACGGGCGCGACGGGCCTAAAGGGCGGCGCGAAGGGCCGTAGGGGCGGCGCGACTCGGGCCGGAGCAAAACGCGCTCCGGGCAGGAAAAAAAAAAAAAAATTCGTGGTGGTGGGCCCTAGGAATCGTTCCCACTAGGGAACCTGCTCGATACCATGAGAAGAAACGAGGAATGAAATGACTAAGTGAAAGTTGGGTACAAAAAGCAAACCCTAGAAAACTGTACCCCATATGTGCCACCCCACTATAGCCTACAGTAGCTATGTCATATAAATCTGACACATTGTATAACAATTTACGCATTTGAGCACGCAAACAACGTGCACCATATACAGAGCACGTTATAAAAGCTATGATACTCCCTTGGGAGAGCTTCCCCTCAAACCTCATTATGCTCGTTCAACACATGAGACGACAAAAACAAGAACAAACGAGATTGGCGGATTCTTACCTCACCAGATCACCTTCCGTATTCTGCACATAGTGGCGACATTCAGAGAGGATGGTGGTGTAAGAGTGAGGAATGCATAGTTGCGACAAAGCCAACGAAAATGCATTAAACAAATCCGGCGACGGGGAGAAGGTATGAGGAAACGTGGCTGCTGATAAAAGAAACGGTGACAATGAAAGCCATGAAGCAAACGGAATGAGTGGCGCTCATCCTGCAACCCCACCGAGCAGCATTTCAACTTACCTCACGACGAGCACTAGGAGCTTCACTAGACAACAATTCTTAGGTCGATACGCGTCGACGTCGAAAAATCACGCTTCGCTCCTCGCGTTAGATTATCTGCCATGAAGAACCGATAATGAAATAAGTGAAATTAGATGCATGTCATTAAAACAACGGCAATATATAAAACACTATGACGTCGCTGGTGGAAAGAGATGGAATGTAATTTCTAAACTTAAGCGCGAAACCTAACCATCATTAGAATCCCACTAGAGCCGCGTCAAGCTGCTACCAGTTCAAGTAGGTGTCAAACTATAGTGCTGCTTATGTTGTGTACGCTGTAGTGGGGTAGCCTATATGGGGTACAACCCAATTAGGGTTAGTACTTGTACTCAAATTGATTTCAATGCAATCATTCCTTCTCGTTAGCTTTTGACATGGTTTCAGAGCAGTAGGTCTGTAGGACTGTTTTTTTGTCGAGCCCACCATTACCTAGTGACCGACTGCAGTTACAGCGTTACCCCCCGCCTTGCCCTGCACAGCGCCGACAGCGCGCGCCCTGCCCTGCCCTGACCTGCCTTGCGTCACACTGCCCGTGTACGCCCTGCCCTGACCTGCCTTGCGTCACACTGCCCGTGTACGCACTGCCCTGCCCCGCGTCGCGCCGCCCTGCGCACGCCCTGCCCTGCCCCGCGTCGCGCTGCCCCGTGCACGCCCTGCCCTGCCCCGCGTCGCGCTGCCCCACACACGCCCTGCCCTGACCCGCGTCGCGCTGCCCCGCGCACGCCCTACCCTGCCCCGCGTCGCGCTGCCCCGCGCACGCCC
The DNA here is from genome assembly GCA_947471745.1 of Closterium sp. Naga37s-1. NCBI lineage: Eukaryota > Viridiplantae > Streptophyta > Zygnematophyceae > Desmidiales > Closteriaceae > Closterium > Closterium sp. Naga37s-1. The sequence continues at coordinate 221,965 of CANJKZ010000037.1, read as the reverse complement.
TGCCCTGCGCGTTGCGCTGCCCTGCGCATGCCCTGCCTTGCCCCACGTCGCGCTGCCCCGCGCACGCCCTGCCCTGCGCGTCGCGCCCTGCTGCAGCCCGCGCGTCGCGCTCTACTGCTCCGCTCGTCGCGCCATGCTGCAACCTGCACGTCGCGCCCTGCTGGCTGCGCCTCGCGCCCTACGGCAGCCCGCGCTTCGCTCGTACCTCCATGACCCATGCAGCTACTCCCCATTTTCTATGGCCGTTTGCGGTCCGGTACGCTGCGCATCAGCTCAACCTCTGGCCCCGTGTCTCCTTGCCGGAGACCTCGCCTACAATGCGCTGGACAGGAGAGGTTGGCGATGCGTCGGTATTCCGGGTCGTGCCTTTGTCCGCGATACCTCCGCGGACAAGCTCTCCTCGCGCGCCGTTCCCTGCGTCTTCCCTGGCTTTCCCCCTGACGCGCCTGGCTGGCAGTTTTACCACCCCACCTCGCGCAGTGTCCTACCCTCTCAGGACGTCACGTTCGACGAGTCGGTTCCCTTTTACCGTCTCTTCCCCTACCGCAATACCCCTCCCCCCCCCCCCCCCTCCCCCCCCCCGCCGCTCTTTCTCGCTCCAGGTCCCCCACCGGTAGACCCCCTTCCCCCTCAGGGTCCTGCTCCTTCATGTGTGTCTCAGGTAGACCCACTCCCCTTGGTTGAGCCAGTCGAGGTCACTGGTGACTCTCGTGCTGCTAGGGGTGCTGCGTCTGGTGGTGCTGAGCCTGCGGTTGCACATCCTTAGCGTGCGGAGCCTGCGGGTGCGAAGCCTGGGGGTGCTGAGCCTGAGCGTGCGGAGCCTGGGGGTGCTGAGCCTGAGCGTGCAGAGCCTGGGGGTGCTGAGCCTGCAGGTGCTGAGCCTGAGCGTGTGGAGCCTGGGGTGTCAAGATAGCAAGCAGGAATGAATGCATTGAATGAATTGTGGGTACAAGTACTAACCCTAATATTGGGTTGTACCCCACATAGGCTACCCCACTATAGCCTACACACAACTAGCACATATATGAATTTGACACACCCCCATAGGCAAAGTGGGGGAGAACAAGGGGTCACAAGACCAGTCAAGAAAATCAAAGCAAGCTCAGGGTGGATCACAACGTCACCACACACTCCGAGCACAAGCAAAGGGCCACAATGCCAGTTCACATACAGAGGTATAAATCTAACAAACAACAGTACAGTGATCACTACCTAGCAAGAGTAAACATGCAGGTATATATATATATATCACAGTACAACCAGAGTCTACAGCAAGTGAGGAAACGTAGGCACCAGGCCTAGAGCAGTGCCGAAGCGCTGATGATCACCAGCCGGAAGGGCCTTGGTGAACACATCAGCCGTGTTGGCCCGGGTGGGCACGTGAGCGACACGAAGCTGACCACGCTGCTGCAACTCTCGAGCAAGGAAGTAACGCAGAGCGATGTGCTTCGTTTTGTGCTCCAGTCTGTGGTCCTGACACAAGGCAATGACAGCCTTGTTGTCGACGTACAGAATTGGAGGAGAACGAGGCCTCTCTCCCAAGTCGGTCAGCAGGTAGGTGAGCCAGCGTAGCTCCTGTGCAGCCATGGCTGTGGCGTAGATCTCAGCCTCACAACTGGAGCTGAGAACAGAAGACGAGCGTGTAGACCGCCAAGAAACAGAGCCAGAGCCAAGGCTGAATGTGTAACCCTGTAACGACTGCTGGGTAGCCAGGTCGTTAACCCAAGAAGCGTCTGAGTGCCCAGTGAGGAAAACTGAACTCCGCCCTCCAAGCACGAGCCCCATGCCCGATGTACTACACAAGTAGCAGAGTACCCTCTTCGCAGCATCCATGTGCACCTTTCGGTGCCTACCAGGAGCCAAATAACGTGCCAGAAGGCCAAGAGGGTACGCGAGGTCAGGACGAGTGCAGGTCATCAGGTACATGAGGCAGTCCACTAGCTCTGGGTATGGGCCAGTCGGCTCTACGGACTCGTCCGAAGGTGGAGCTGCGAGCGACCGACCGGTAGCCAGAGGAGTGGACTGTGGCGAGGACCAAGTGAAGCCGAAGCGCTGAACGACCTGCTGCACCATGTGTGACTGAGTTAGTGTGATGGTGATCTGCAGGCCAAGGTAGCTGCGCAGCTCACCCAAGTCTATGCACGTGTGTCTCTTCTGCAACTCTGACTTCACAAGGGCGAGAGCCTCTGTGTCAGCAGTGGCAAAGACCAAGTCGTCGACGTACACGAGGATGTAGAACGGCGGCAACGAAGTGTCGGTGCGCAGAAACAGCGACGGGTCAGCAGTCGAAGGAGCAAACCTAAGAGCCGCAAGTGTCGTCCTAAGAGCAAACCCACTCGCGAGGCACCTGACGGAGACTGTAGACTGGCCGGCGGAGGCTCCACTGGGTACCAGGAGGGAACGACCCAGTGAAGCCAGGTGGGCGGCGCAGCCAGATCTGTTCGTGCAGACTGCCCTGTAAGAACGTTGTGCTGAAGTCCAGGGAGTGAAGCTCGTAGTCACGATGAGCGGCAACGTGCAGCAGAACCCAAAGAGTGGTCATCTTCAGGATGGGGGAGAAGGTCTGGAAGAAGTCAACTCCCTGTCGCTGACTGAAGCCTCGTGCAACGTAACGAGCCTTGAAGACAGGCGGAGAACTCGGCGGCCGCTTCACCCTAAAAATCCACATGCCATCGACGACGTTCGCCCCAGGAGGGGGAACTGCGTCGACGTAAGTGCCTGTGGACTTCCAGGATGCCATCTCTGCGTCCATGGCTGTCTGCCACTGAGAGGAGTACTCACCCGCGATCGCCTCAGCGTAAGAGCGCGGGGTCGGGATGTCTGGATCATCCCGGTCTCCCTCAAGGGCAAGCAGCATGGCCACGAGATGAGGCGCAGCGGCTGCAAGACACTCAAAGTCCTCCTGCCTGTCCTTAAGGACGTCCGTGCCAAGAGCACACTCACCCCCGACGGACGAAGGACAGATAGACTCAGACTCAGCAAAAAGACTAGCAGCGAAGTCGAGACGACAGGCAGCAGCAAAGTCAACAAGCTCAGAGACTAAGGCAGACGCAGCAGCAGACTCAAACGAGGGGTCAGTGACAACAGTGGCTAGCAGACGCGTGACAGTAGGGTGGGGTCCTGAACCTCAGGCAGAGAAGACGCAGGATGAGACGGTAGGGGAACACGCTGTGGAACAGAGGAAGGACGAAGTGCCATAGCGTGTGTGCCAGGGACAGGAGGCGGATGCTCACGAGGAACACGACGACGAGTGCGACGCGCCCGAACAGGCAAGGCAGGACGAGACGCAGGCTCACGACGCTCTGTAAGCAAGTCTGTCTGCTCAGTGTAAGGAGAAGGAGCAGGCAGTGGTGCGCCGGGCTGTAACGGGAGGCCAGTAGAAGACGGGAGGCTAAGAACCTGGCGAAGCACAGAGTCAGGCAGTGGCAGAGACGACGGTGACGGCGGAGCGAAAAACAGTCGCGACGGTGCAGTGGCACCAGTACCAGTAGCTCCTGTCAGAATATTATGCTCTAGCCTGTAGTGGGGTGCTCTATAGCGAGTACAACCCTTCTAGGGTTTGCTATTTGTATCCTCATTCTTGCTAGTGCAACCCCTCTTCTTCCTAGTTTTTCTTCCCGCCGTGCGCCCCGAGGCGCGCGGCGGTTTTCCGCCCGCCGTGCGCCCCGTGGCGCGCGGCGGTTCTCTGCCCGCTGTGCGCCCCGAGGCGCGCGGCGGGCTTCTGCCCCGTCACTCGGCGCGTCGCCCTCGGGAGGCGCTGCGACGGGCGACGGGGACCCGCGCGTCGCCCCCCGTCGCCCGTCGTGGCCTGCGCGCGGCCCGTACAGGCTGCGCGCGGCCCGTACAGGCTGCGCGCGGCCCGTACGGGCTGCGCCAGGCCCGCGCGCGGCTCGGGCCGCCTGCGCGCGGTTCGGGCGGCTGTGTCAGGCCCGTGGGCGGCCCTTTCCTCGCTGCCCCTGCCCTCCCCGCTGTCCCCCGTGCTTCTACTGGCGCCCCACCCCTCCTACAGCCCGTTCTCCTGAATTAGGGTTTGGGGGTGAGGGGTATGGGGGTGAAGCCACTGTGTGCCGTTCCCTGCTCCTCCTCCTCCTCCGTCTCCCTGTGCTGCAGCTGCCGCTGAGGGGGGGTGGACTTGTTGGAGCCGTTGGAGTGGTACTAAGGGGGGGTGAAGGGGGAGTGGAGCTAGCGGTGTAGCAGCGGGTGTGTGAGAGAGGTGTTGGGCAGCTGGGGGAGGTTAAGTGGAGGCAGCAGTCTTGTCGTCAGCAGCACCAGCAGTCCGGAGGCTACAATCTCCGGTAGTCGCCAGTCGCCTGTGGGTCAGTTGCTCGTCTGCCGCTACTTTTAGCCGCGGAGCCAGTTACTCCTGTAGTCCGGGCCTTTGCTTCGGTAGCCACTGAGCCAGCAGCTCGTCTGTGTGTCTGCAGCGTCAGCAGTCGCCTCCCATCTTCTCTCCCCCACAGTCTCTCCTCCTCCTCACTTGCCCTCTGTGACTACCACTAGCTTTGCTCATAATTGTGAACTTTAAACTATTGCTTCTTGAACTTGTGCTCAGAATGTGTGGTGACATTGTGATCCACCCTGAGCTTGTACTGCTTTACTTGCTCTGCTGATTACACCTCACTTTGGCTATGGGGGTGTGTCAGAATATTATGCTCTAGCCTGTAGTGGGGTGCTCTATAGCGAGTACAACCCTTCTAGGGTTTGCTATTTGTATCATCATTCTTGCTAGTGCAACCCCTCTTCTTCCTACTATTTTAACAGCTCCAGCGCCTCCAGCAGCAGCACCTCCAGCTCCAGTGACTCCAGCAGTAGCACCTCCAGCTCCAGCGCCTCCAGCAGCTCCAGCGCCTCCAGCTCCAGCGACTCCAGTAGCAGCACCTCCAGCTCCAGCGCCTCTAGCAGCAGCACCTCCAGCTCCAGGGACTCTAGCAGCAGTACCTCCAGCCCCAGCGACTCCAGCAGCTCCAGAACCTCCAGCTCCAGCGCCACCAGTAGCAGCACCCCCAGAACTGGCACCTCCAGCCTCAAGGTCCCCAACTCCAGGGTCGACAGGACCAGCGCCAGGGCCTCCAGCAGCAGCACCCCCAGAACCACCTCCAGCTCCAGGGTCTCCAACGCCAGAGTCGACAGCACCAGCTCCAGGGCCTCCAGCCCCAGTACCTCCAGCAGCAGCACCCCCAGAGCCGACACCTCCAGCTCCAGGAGCAGTACCAGTCCCGGCAGCTCCAGTACCTCCAGTACGAGCACCTCAAGGACCAGAGACACCAGCACACCCATCGCCTCCACGACAAGCAGCTCCAGCAGCACGACTCCTCAGGCGGGTACGCGACGCAAGCCACTCTCGTGCCTGCTGTGGTGAGACAGGCCCGCGTCGTGAAACGAGACCTAGAGGAACGCCAGCAGACTCAGCACCCCCAGGCTCCGCACCCCCCAGCACCTCACGGACGGGCTCAGCACCCCCAGACTCCGCAGCCGCAGGCTCAACACCCCTAGGCTCCGCACTCCCCAGCACCTCACGCGCAGGCTCAGCACCCTCAGAAGCAACACCCCCAGCAGCACCTCCCGCAGCAGCACCTGAGTCGCTAGTGTCCTCTACGGGCTCAGCCAAGGGAGGCGGGTCTACCTGAGACACACCTGAAGGAGCAGGACCCTGAGGGGGGAGGGTGTTGAGATTAGCTACGAAGGAATGAGGATTAGGTAAGAGGGAGGGGGTACAAGAAGTGTCGAGCAATTTACTGTACCCCCTAAGGCTAAACCCACTACAGCCTAGATAACAGTAAACATATAATTTGATACACCCCCATAGGCGAAGTGGGAGATAGCAAACACAAGAAGAGGTCACAAGACCAGTCAAGAGGAGAAACAAAGCAAAACAAGCTCAGGGTGGATCTCAAGATCACCACGCATTCTGAGCACTAGCAAGCGGCCACAAGGCCAGTTCACGTGCAGGTTTATAATAGAGCAAGCAGTACAATGATTACAACCTAGCAACCAGAAACATGCAGGTTTATATATCAAAGTACAAGACAAGATCAAGAGACAAGCAGTGTTGGCTCGTGTGGCCACGTACAAAGGCGAAGCTGGGAACGCTGCAGCAACACTCGCACGGCAAAGGAACAAAGTGCAAAGTGCTACGTTCTGCTCGCTAGTCTGACCAGGTAGCGCAACACCCTCCTAGCAGCTCGCCAGTGCACAAGATGGTACACCAGCTCAAACTGCATGTCCTCAATGACGTCACAGCCAAGGGCAAACTCACCCCCAACGAACGGAGGACACGAAGAGACAGAGACGAGACCAGAAAGGTAGGTACGATGACAAGTAGCGGCAAAACCAGTGAGATCAGCTACTAAGGCAGAAGCAGCAGCAGTCGAAGAAGCAGGTGCAGTCACAAGCGCGGCTAGACTACGAGGGACAGTCGGGCTGGCAACACGAGCAAGGTCAGACACAGGGTCAGGAACAGGAGGAAGAGAAGACGGGGGAGGTAACGGCAGGACAACAGGCTCCCGAGTAACACGAGAGGGAGCAGGGGAGGCGGCACAAGACACAGGCTCCCAACGCCCATTCAGGAAGACGGACAACGGGACGTATCGAACAGGAGTAGGCAGTGGGGAGACAGGCGGCGGAAACAACAGAGGAGTAGTACAAGTGGGCGTCGGCTCAGGTAGCCACGACGACGGCTGCTCAAAGAAGATAGACTGCCGTGGCAGCGACTGCAACGCACCCCCAGACCCAGCACCTCTAGCGCCAGTACCTCCAACTCCACCAACAAGAGGACTCCTAGCACCCCCAGAGGCAGCACCCCCGAAACTAGCACCCCCAGAACCAAAACCCTCAGCGTCACCACCCCCAACAACACCTGGGCCCCCGAAGTCCGCAGCGACAAGCTGCAGAGGAGGCGAAGACGTCCGGGGTGGAAAAACCAGAGGTGTCTCCAAGCGCGGTGAGCGGCGAGAGGTCGCTGTGTCGGCAGCAGTAGGGTCATCCCCCTCAGTCGAGCCAGAGGAGGCAGAGGGGACTACGAGACACGGGAGAACAGTGGAGGGGTGCGCATAGACTGTGCTAGTAGGCGCACAAGCAGCGACACACAAAGGCTCTAACTCCTGGTGCCCGCCCCCGCCACTCCCGCCAGCTCCACTACGACCCTCATTAGCTACAGTGGTGAGGTCTGACAGCGCAGGGAAGGTAAGAGGCAGCGCAAGACAGCTTAGGACTGCAGGAGGGGGGGGGGAGTAGCGCCTAACCACAGTGGAACACAAAACATGGGCCGACGGCACCTGACTCCTGGGGAAGAAGGCTCGCTGGTCGAACGAGAGGTGAAGGCGGACTGCAAGTGAGGCGGCAGCGTCTCGTGCCATCCACCGGTTGTAGGCAAGGTGAGCTGCGCGGAACTGCGTCCGCTCCTCCTCCTCAGCGTCAGCAGTAGGTTCAGTAGGAGCCTCTGGGGCCGGAAGGGACCCCGACGTGTGCTCGAACAGGGAGACGTTGTCCCGTTTAACACTCCGGAGGTACAGGTGCAGCCCCTCTAGCCAGGAGTCAAACCCTAAAGGTTGCCCCACTGCGTCAAAGGCTAGAACAGTGGGAGTCGCCATAGCGGCACGAACGGCAGCAAGCAGCAGAAGTGGCAGTTACGGCAGCAGCGGCAGCACAGGTGGCAGCAGCAGCCTAGCGGAAGCAGCAGCAGCTGAGCAGTAGTAGCAGCGCAGCAGTAGCAGCAGCGCAGCAGCAGCAGCACAGGTGGTAGCAGCAGCGCAGGCGGCAGCAGCAGCCTAGCAGCAGCAGCAGCTGAGCAGTAGGAGCAGCGCAGCAGTAGCAGCACAGGTGGCAGCAGCAGCGGCACGAGTGCAGGGGGCAGGGCAGCACTAACGCACGGAGCAACTCGGCTCAGCAGGGCGGCTCGAGCAGCAGCAGCAGGTTAGCAGCAGTGCAGCAGCAAAGGCACGGCAGCCGCGCGTGCAGGGCAGGGCAGCCGCGCGTGCAGAGCAACAGCGCAGCGCAGGGCAATAGAATCAGTGCAGCAGCAGCAGCAGCGCAGGCGGCAGCAGCAGCAGCGCAGGCGGCAGCAGTAGCTTAACAGCAGCAGCAGCGCAGGCGGCAGCAGCAGCTTAACAGGAGCAGCAACAGCTTAACAGCAGCAGCAGCGCAGGCGGCAGCAGCAACTTAATAGCAGCAGCAGCGGCAAGGAGGAGCAGCTGCAGCAAGTAGCAGCAGCAGTAGCAGCAGTGCACGGGGCAGCAACAGCTTAGGCGGCAGCAGCAGCAGCTGAGCAGTAGGAGCAGCGCAGCAGTAGCAGCAGCGCAGCAGCCCACAGAAGGGCAGGGCACGCTCGAGGCAAGCGGCAGCAGTAGCTTAGCAGCAGCTGCAGCGCAGCACAGCAGCAGCAGCAACGCAGGCGGCAGCAGGAGCTTAACAGCAGCAGCTGTGAAATTTAGAACGAGAATGAGGAATGGAAGAAGAGGGGTTTCACTAGCAAGCAGTTGAGTACATATAGCAAACCCTAAATTGGGCTGTACTCACTATTGAGTACCCCACTGCAGGCTAGACAATTATAACATTCTGACACACCCCCATAGCCAAAGTGGGGTGTAATCAGCACAATGAGCAAGCAGGCATAGAGCAGGAGTTCACAATAGCGAGCAAAGCTAGAGTTAATCACAGCGGGCAAGTGAGGAGGAGGAGGAACTGTGGAGGGAGAGAAGATGGGAGGCAACGACTGAAGCTGCAGAGGCACGGGCACAGGAGCGGCTGACTCAGTGGCTACCGAAGCAAGGGCGACGGACTACTGGAGTAACTGGCTCCGCGGCTATAGACGAGCGGCAGGAGCAACGGACCCACTGGCGACTGGTGCAACAGGCTCACTGGCTACCGAAGCAAGGGCGACGGACTACAGGCGCTGCAGGCGACACGACAGCTACCTTCACACAACCTCCTCCAGCTACCCCACACCCTCGACACACACCCCCTGCTCAAACCCTAGTTCCACTCCCACAGCACCCCCCTTTCACAGACCCCTTCCTGCACCCTAGGTTCACTCACACCCCACCCCCTAGCACCACTCCGTCGACTCCCACACACCCACCCCCCTCAGCGGCAGCTGCAGCAGTGGGAGACAGAGGAGGAGGAGGAGCAGGGGAGACCACACACCCGCCACCCCCTACTCGCCACCCCCAGACCCTAACACAGAGCAGGGCGGGACGGCGGGTAGGGAGGTTACAGGGGGGGGGGGGGGGGGAGGGGGGGGGGGGGGGGCGACGCGCGGCCTCGCAGGGCGCCATAACAGGCGGCAGAAGGGGCGACGCTCGCCCCCCCCCCCCAGGTCGCCCCTCCCGTCGCCTGTCGAGGCGACCTGAGGGGGCCGCGTGGGGGGGGCGGTGCACGGGCCCCCGGTGCGCCGCGACAGGCGACGTAGCATGGCCGGGGCGGGGCCGGGGGAGGGTCGAGGCAGGGCCGAAAGGGGCGGCGACGGGGCCGCACGTGGCGGCGACGGGGCCGCTGGAGGCGGCAACGGGGCCGATAGGGACGGCGACGGGGCCGCTAGGGGCGGCGACGGGGCCGCTGGTGGCGGCGACGGGGCCGATAGGGGCGGCGACGGGGCCGCGAAGGGGCCGCGAGGGGCCTGGAAGGGCGGCGACGGGCCGCTAGGGGCGGCGACGGGGCCGCGAAGGGGCCGCGAGGGGCCTGAAAGGTCGGCGATGGGGCCGCTAGGGGCGGCGACGGGGCCGCGAAGGGGCCGCGAGGGGCCTGGAAGGGCGGCAACGGGGCCACGAAGGGGCCTCGAGGGGCCGAGAAGGGCGGAGACGGGGCCGCTAGGGGTGGCGACGGGGCGTGCAACACACAGAGTAGCAGCGGAAGCAGTTAGGTGGGCCCACAGGCCAGGAGCGTAGATGCTCTGATAGCATGTGAAAGTTAGAACGAGAATGAGGAATGGAAGAAGAGGGGTTTCACTAGCAAGCAGTTGAGTACATATAGCAAACCCTAAATTGGGCTGTACTCACTATTGAGTACCCCACTGCAGGCTAGACAATTATAACATTCTGACAGCAGCAACGCAGGCGGCAGAAGCAGCTTAACAGCAGCAGCAGCAGCAGCTGAGCGGTAGCAGCAGCGCAGCAGTAGCAGCAGTCGGCGCACAGCAGCAGTGGGCACGCGCGGGCTGTGGGCTAGCAAACCAGGGGCGCGCAACAGGTGCGCGCGGAGCAGCTTAAAACGGGTGCGCAGCAGGTGCGCGCTAGGGGCTGGCGGGCAGCGTGAGTGGCGCGTGCAGCAGCAGGAACGAGGGGGGACCGGGCGTAGGGGCTGACAAGCCGCGCGAGTGGCGCACGGGGCAGCTAGGGCGCGGTCAGGAGGGGTCGCACGTGACTAGGCAGAGGAATCGCGCCTAGGGCAGCTAGGGGAGGGGACGCTCCTAAGGCAGAAAAACGTCTCGCCTAGGGCGCGTTTCGCATTTCGCGTTTCTCCTAGGGGCGTGACTCGGGCAGCAGATCGAAATTGGAGTGGTGGGCCCGTTTAAAAATTCGGTCCTAAGGACCATTTCGCTCTAAATACCATGTTGAGATTAGCTACGAAGGAATGAGGATTAGGTAAGAGGGAGGGGGTACAAGAAGTGTCGAGCAATTTACTGTACCCCCTAAGGCTAAACCCACTACAGCCTAGATAACAGTAAACATATAATTTGATAGAGGGGGTCTACCAGAGGGGGATCTGGAGCGAGGAAAAGCAGCGGGGGAGGGAGAGGGGCAGTGCGGTAGGGGAAGAGACGGTAGAAGGGAACCGACTTGTCAAAGGTGACGTCCTGAGAGGGGAAGACACGGCGCGAGGTGGGGTGGTAAAACTGCCAGCCAGGCGCGTCAGGGACAAAGCCAAGGAAGACATAGGGAATGGTGCGGGAGGAAAGCTTGTCTGCGGACATATCGCGGACAAAGGCACGAGCATCCCAGACCCGGAAACGCGACGCATCGCCAACCTCCCCCGTCTAACGCAGTGTGGGCGAGGTCTCCGGCAAGGAGACACGGGGCCAGAGGTTGAGCTGCTGCACGGCGTACCAGACCGCAAACGGCCACAGAAAATGGGGAGCCGCCGTATGAATCAAGGAGGTACGAGCGACCTCCATGACTAAGCCAATGCGGTGCTCAGCAGCCCCATTTTTCTGTGGTGAGCCCGGAAGCGTGAACGCCTGCTCGATGCCCTCCCCCTGACAGAAGGCCCGCAAGAGGTCGGAGGTGAATTCACCACCTCTGTCAGAGTGCAGACGCAAGACAGGAAGGTCCTGGCGGAACCTGCGGCGGAGCTGGAGACGAACTGCTCGGATCCAAGGGATCAGGACAGCAGGGACCTCACCCTTGGTGCGCAGGGGGAAGACCGTGGTGTAACGCCAGTAGTCGTCGACAACCAGCAGAAAGTACCGCTCACCGCCCTGTCCACGAACGCGGGCTGGGCCCCACACGTCCAGGTGGAGGGTCTGCAGAGGAGGGAAACGAGGAGGAGTGAGGAGCGGCGCGCTGCCGCCCCTCGACGCAAGGAAGGCAGGGTGGCGCAGGCGAGGCAGGGAGGGGAGGGAGAGACTTGGGAAGACCAGACACAAGGAGGCGACGGTGCATGCCACGTAGACGTGGCAAGGAGGGGTGACCCAGACGGTGGTGCCAGAGAAGAGTTTGGTGCGACAGGAGCGACACTCACAAGGGGACGCTACCTGACCTGACGCAGACACCTGACCAGTAGCAGCTACCTGAGGAGGCGCAGCCGTCAGTGTGTAAAGATTCAACCCTGGCCAACGGGTAAAAGTGGCCAGGTGGCGGCCGGTCCGGGAGAACGTACAGATCGCCACACGCTGTCCTCTAGGGGTAAAGGTGTCAACCCACTGGTCCTGGAGAACTGCGTTGCTCACCAAGTTCGTAGAGAACGAGGGGAGGTGGAAGCCTGTCAGTGAGCCAGACGGAACCGTCGGGCACGGAAGCACAGTGGTGGACCGTGCAAGCACTGGGCCCCCTGAGGGGTCAGCCAGAGAGACTGCAACAGGTGCAGTGAGTGGTGTGAGTGCAGTACTGTCACGAAAGAAACAGCGGGAAGCACCTGAGTCAAGCGTGAAGGTGTGCAAGGCCTCAGCAGGCGCAGTACCTGAGGAAGCAGACTCGCTAGCACCTAAGGTAGCAGCCTCACTAGCACCTAGAGCAGCAGCCTCTATACGGGGGTCGTACTGCACACACAGGTGACAGTCACTCTCAGCACCACCAGGCAAAGCAGACATGGCAGTAAGGATGGCGTCATAGTCTAAAGCAAAGACAGCAACGCCCGACCTAAGCATCTCAAGCCAGGGGGGGATCTCAGCCTCGTCGCCAAACTCTGTGCGCCAGGCGTCAGTCAAATAGGTGAAGCAGCGGGACTGTGCGTGACCAGGTGTCCCACAGGTCTCACCAGCTCGATGACCTGTGTGAATGACGTACAGGCAGCGACCCGGACTCGGAGACGGCCCACGCTGGTAAAGCCACTCATGAAGCTGCCGGGGCGTAAGGGTCGGACGCCGCCGTAGCTGCATCTGGCCACCGCCAGACACTCCGCACCAAAGAGCACTATAGTGACTGCTACTACGGCCGCCACCACTCCCACTGCTGCCACCACCGCTGTCACCACTCCCACCGGTACGACAAAGGGAAGTCATGGCGGGCAAGCTAGGAGGAGCGCGACCTCTAGGGCAGTACAGAGTGAAGGCAGTAGCACGAGTAGCAGCAGCAGCAGTAAGAGCAGCAGGGCGGCGCGCGGCCAGAGCAGGGCGGCGCGCGGCTACAGCAGGGCAGTAGCAGGTAATAGCTCCTAGGGCAGAAGCACCTAGGGCCTTAAAAAATAAAAATAATATATATATATATATTTATATTTTGGGTTTAGCAGGGCGCTGGCGCAGGGTAGGGTGCTGGCGCATGGCAGGGCGCAGGCGCAGGGCAGGGTGCCAGTGCACGCAGGGCAGGGCGCTGGCGCAGGGCAGGGCGCTGGCGCAAGCTGCAGCAGTGCGTGACGCTAGGGGCAGCAGAGCGCGACGCGACTGGCTGCCTTAGGGCGCGAAGCGCGGGCTGCAGCAGAGCGCGACGCGCGAGGCAGCAGCGCGCGACTCGTGTGTCGCAATATATATTTTTACATGTTTTTAATTGCCTGTAGCTTTAGCTCTAGTGTAGTTATGTTTCCTTGTTGGTGGTGCACCTTTGCTAGTTTGCTATATGTACCTTGTGTGCTATAGTGAACAACACACATTCTCACTTCCTCTTGGCACAAACTCCTCGAACCCGCTTGGCCTAGGCTACTAAGCCTAGGCCCTCTCCTAAACCCGGTTCCTAGTTAACTTAGTATTGTAACATCGTGGGCTGCCTTAGGGCGCGACGCTCGGGCTGCAGCAGAGCGTGACGCGCAGGGCAGCAGCGCGCGACGCGCCGGCTGCCGTAGGGCGCGACGCGCAGGGCCGCAGCACGGGCGTAGGGCAGGGCGCAGGCGCAGGGCAGGGCGCTGGCGCAGGGCAGGGTGCTGGCGCAGGGCAGGGCACTGGCGCAGGGCAGAGCGCTTGCGCAGGGCAGGGCGCTGGTGCAGGGCAGGGCGCTGGCGCAGGGCAGGGCGCTGGCGCGGGGCAGGGCGCTAGCGCAGGGCAGGGCGCTGGCGAAGGGCAGGGCGCCGGCGCAGGGCAGGGCGCCGGCGCAGGGCAGGGCACTGGCGCAGGGCAGGGCGCTGGCGCAGGGCAGGGCGCCGGCGCAGGGCAGGGCGCTGGCGCAGGGTGACGCCAGGCAGGGCGGGGCATGGCGTGCGCTAGGCAGCGCGACGCGGGGCAAGGCAGGGCGTGCGCGGGGCAGCGCGACGCAAGGTAGTGGGGTAACGCGGTAACCGCAGTCAGAAGCTAAGTATGGTGGGCCCGAAAAAAAAAAACGGTCCTACGGACCTACTGCTCTGAAACCATGTCAAGATAGCAAGCAGGAATGAGTGCATTGAATTAATTGTGGGTACAAGTACTAACCCTAATATTGGGTTGTACCCTACATGGGCTACCCCACTATAGCCTACACACAACTAGCACATATATGATTTGACATGGGGGTGCTGAGCCTGCGGGTGCGGAGCCTGGTGTTGCTGAGTCTGGGGGTGCTGCGCCTAGGGGTACTACTTCTCCACTACGAAGCCTCTCTCACCGCCGCAGCCGCGCGAGTGGTACGCTCAACAGCTCCGCCTTCAGAGTGTCGCTGCTGGAGAGGGAGGCCTTGGAGCTGACCGTCCTGGAGGTGCTGGAGGTACTCGTACTGGAGGTACTGGAGCTACCGGAGCTGGTGGTGCTGTTGGTGCTGGTGGTGCTGGTAGTGCTGGCACTACTAGTCCTGGAGGTGCTCGTACTAGAGGTTCTGGAGGTAATCTCTCGCCGCAGCAGCTACGCGACTGGTACGCTCAGCGTTGCCGTCTTCAGAGTGGCGCTGCTGGAGCTGGAGGCACTGCAGCTGGATACGATGGAGCTGGAGGTACTGGAGGAGCTGGAGCTGCTGAAACTGGAGGCGCTCGTACTGGAGGTACTGGAGCTGCCGAGGCTGGTGGTGCTGCTGGTGCTGGACGTGCTGGTGGTGCTGCTGGTGCTGGACGTACTGGTGGTGCTGGCACTGCCAGTCCCGGAGGTGCTCGTCCTGGGGGTGCTGGAGCTATTAGCTTTGGAGACCCTGGAGCTGGAGGCGCTGTAGCTGGAGGCGCTGGCGCTGGAGACGTTGGGGCTGGCGGCCCTGGAGTTGGAGCTGCTGGTCCTGGAGGTACTAGTACTCTAGGTACTGGAGCTGCTGAAGTTGGTGGTGCTGCTGGTGCTGGAGGTGCTGGTTGTACTGGCACTGCTGGTCCCGGAGGTGCTCGTCCTGGAGGTGCTGGAGCTGCCGGAGCTGGTGGTGCTGCGGGCTCTGGAGCTGGAGGCGCTGGCGCTGGAGGTGCTGGAGCTGGAGGCGCTGGAGCTAGAGGTACTGGAGCTGGAAGCGCTGGAGCTAGAGGTGCTGGTGCTGGAGGTTCTGGAGCTGCTGGGGGTGCTCGAGCTGCTGGTACTCGTACTGGAGGTGCTGGTGCTGGTGGTACTAGTGCTGGTGGTACTGCACAGCCGCAACTGTTCTTCGCTCCGCCGTCACCGTCGTCTCTGCCACCGCCTGACTCGGTACTTCGCGAGGTTCTTAGCCTTCCGTCTTCTGCTGGCCTCCCGTTACAGCCAAGCTCCCCACTGCCTGCTCCTTCTCCTTACACTGAGTAGACAGACTCGCTTACAGAGCGTCGTGAGCCTGCGTCTCGTCCCGCCTTGCCTGTTCGCGCTGTTCGCACTGGTCGTCGTGTTCCTCGTCCGCGTCCTCCTTTTGTCCCTAGTACTCACACTATGACACTTCGTCCTTCCTCTGTTCCATAGCGTGTCCCTCTGCCGTCGCCTCCTGAGTCTTCTCTCCCGCACGTTCCGGACCCTGAGTCTGACCTGGTTCGTGCTGCCACTCCTACTGTTATGCGTCTGATAGCCATTGTTGTCAATGACCCTTCGTTTGAGTCTGCTGCTGCGTCTGCCTTAGTCGCTGAGCTTGTTGACTTTGCGGTTGCTTGTCGTCTCAACTACGCCGCTAGTCTTGTTGCTCAGTCTGACTCTGTTTGTCCTCCGTCCGTCGGGGGTGAGTGTGCTCTTGGCAAGGACGTCCTTGAGGACATGCAGGAGGACATTGAGTGTCTTACAGCCGCTCTAACACATCTCGTGGTCATACTGCTTGCCCCTGAGATAGACCCGGATGCACCAGACATCCCGACCCCGCGCTCTTACGCTGAGGCGATCGCGGGTGAGTACTCCTCTTAGTGGCAGACAGCCATGTACGCAGAGATGGCATCCTGGAAGTTCACAGGCACTTACGTCGACGTAGGTTCCCCCTCCTGGGCAAACATAGTCGATGGCATGTGGATTTTCAGGGTGAAGCGGCCACCGGGTTCTCCGCGCGTCTTCAAGGCTCGTTACGTTGCACGAGGCTTCAGTCAGCGACAGGGAGTTGACTTCTTCCAGACCTTCTCCCCTACCCCAAAGATGACCACTCTTCGGGTGCTGCTGCACATTGCCGCTCAGCGTAACTACGAGCTTCACTCTCTTGACTTCAGCACAACTTTCTTACAGGGCAGCCTGCACGAGGTAATCTGGATGCGCCGTCCACTTGGCTTCACTGGGTCGTTTCCTGCAGGTACCCAGAGTAGCCTCCGACCACCAGTCTACGGACTTTGCCAGGCGCCTCGTGAGTGGCCCGACACACTGAGGACGACACTTGCGGCACTTGGGTTTGCTCCTTGCTGACCCGTCGCTGTTGTCAGGTACTGGAGCTGCTGGGGCTGGAGCTGCTTGAGGTACTGGAGCTGACGGTACTACTGGACCAGGTGCTGATGGAGGTGCTGGCCCTAGCGCTGCTGGAGCTGCTGGGGCTTCTGGTGGTCCTGCTGGAGCTGGAGGTGCTGGAGCTGGAGGTGCTGCTGGAGCTGGTGGTGCTGTTGGAGTTGGAGGTGCTGCCACTGGGGGTGTTGGTGCTGTCCCTGCTGGTTCTGGAGGAGCTGCGCGGCCGCGGCCGTACTACGTTCCGCTCCTTCAGCAGGTTCTTGGTCTTCCGCCTTCTACTGGTCCTGCTCCTTCCTTAGAGTGTCCACCGCCGGTTCAGTCGCAGTCACAGTTACAGCCCGCCTCCCCACTGCCTGCTCCTTCTCCTTACACTGGTCCGACCGGAGGTCTTACTGAGCGTCGTGAGCCTGAGTCTCGTCGCCTGTTCGTGCTGCTCGCACTGGTCGTCGTGGTTCGCGTCAGCATCCTCCTCCTGTCCCTGGCACGCACCAGATGGCTCTGCGTCCGTCCACTGCTCCGCAGCATGTCCCTCTGCCGTCTCCTCCTGCGTCCTCTCTTCCTGCCCTTGCTGGCCCGGAGTCTGACTCCCTTCGTGCTGCTAGTCCTACTGTCACGCGTCTCTTGGCCACTGCTGTCAATGACCCTTCCTTTGAGTCCACTGCTGCGTCTGCCTTAGTTGCTGAGCTTGTCGACATTGCTGCTCACTGTCGTCTAGACCACGCCGCGAGTCTTGTTGCTGAGTCTAAGTCTGTCTATCCTCCGTCCGTCGGGGGTGAGTGTGCTCTTGGCACGGACGTCCTTGAGGACTGACAGAAGGACTTCGAGTGCTTTGCAGCCGCTGTACCTCATCTCGTGTCCATGCTGATTGCACCTGAGGGAGACCCGGATAAACATGGACGCAGAGATGGCATCCTGGAAGTCCACAGGCACCTACGTCGATGAGGTTCCCCCACCTGGGGCGAACATCGTCAGTGTCATGTGGATTTTCAGGGTGAAGCGGCCGCCGGGTTCTCCGCCTATCTTCAAGGCGCGTTACGTTGCTTGAGGCTTCAGTCAGCGACAGGGAGTTGACTTCTTTCAGACCTTCTCCCCGACCCCGAAGATGACCACTCTTCGGGGTCTGCTGCACGTCGCTGCTCAGCGTGACTACGAGCTTCACTCTCTTGACTTCAGCACTGCTTTCCTACAGGGCAGCCTGCACGAGGAGATCTGGCTGCGCCACCCACCTGGCTTCTTTGGGTCGTTTCCTCCTGGTACCCAGTGGAGCCTCCGCCGGCCAGTCTACGGTCTCCGCCAGGCGCCCCGTGAGTGGCACGACACACTGAGGACTACGCTTGCGGCTCTTGGGTTTGCCCCTTCCACTGCTGACCCGTCGCTGTTTCTCCGCACCGACACTACTCTGCCGCCGTTCTACATCCTCGTGTACGTCGACGACTTGGTCTTTGCTACTGCTGACACTGCTGGACTGGCCCACGTGAAGTCGGAGCTGCAGAAGAGACACACGTGCACAGACCTGGGTGAACTGCGCAGCTATCTTGGCTTGCAGATCACCCGGGACAGAGCACGGCGCACCATTACCTTGACTCAGTCACACATGGTGCAGCAGGTCCTTCAGTGCTTCAACTTCACGTACTCCTCGCCTCAGACCACTCCTCTGTCTACTCGCCACTCGCTCTCAGCTCTGCCTTCGGATGAGTCCGTAGAGTGACCCGTACCTAGAGCTTGTTGGCTGCCTCATGTACCTGATGACCTGCACTCGACCTGACCTGGCATACCCTCTTAGCATCTTGGCACGCTATGTTGCTCCTGGGAGACACCGACCAGAGCACATGGCTGCAGCGAAGAGGGTGTTGCGCTACCTGTGCAGTACGTCGGGCATGGGGCTCTGTCAGAAGTACGAGTAGAAGTTTTAGAACAAGAAAGGGGAGTTTCACTAGCAGCAGTTGGGATACAAATAGCAAACCCTAACTGGGTTGTATTCGCTATAGAGCACCCCACTGTAGGCTAGATAATATAACATTCTGACACACCCCCATAGCCAAAGTGGGGTGTAATCAGCAGAGCAAGCAGCAGTTCATAGAGTTCACAAATAATAAGCAAAGCCAGAGGCAACCACAAAGGGCAAGTGAGGAGGAGGAGGAACCGTAAGGGAAAAGAAGTTAGGAGACGACGGCTGAAGCTGCAGACACACGGGCAACAGGAGTGCGCTCTGCGACTCAGTGGCTACCGGGAGCTAGTGCCCTGGAATACAGGAGTAACAGGCTCTGCGGCTGCGACGAGCGGCAGGAGCAACGGACCCACGGGCGACAGGTGCAGCAGGCTCTCTGAGCTACCGGGAGCAAGTGCCCCGGAATACAGGCATTGCGGACGACACGACGGCAGCCTCCTCTCAGCCTCCCCAAACAGTCCCACCCCCCTGACACACACCCCCTGCTTCACCCCTAACTCCACTCCCACGTCACCCCCCAGTTCCACTCCCCGCGGCTCCCACACCTCCACCCCCCTCAGCGGTAGCTGCAGCAGTGGGAGACGGAAGGGGAGGGGGAGGAGCAGGTGAGGTACACACTCGCCACCCCCATACACTCCACCCCCAAACCCTAGTTCAGGAGCACGGGCAGCAGAGGGGGTGGGGCGCGGTCAGATGCTCGGGGGAAGGCGCGCGGCTCAGGGGCAAACGGTACGGGCCGCCCACGGGCCTGGCGAAGACCTGACAAACCGCGCGGGGGCGGCCCGAGCCGCGCGCAGGCCTGGCGCAGGCCGTACGGGCCGCGCGCGGGTCCCCACGGCAGCGTGACGGGAGGACGGGCCCGCGCGCGGCCTGCAGGGCGACTCGACGGGAAGGGCGGGGGCTGCGCGCGGGTCCCTTCGCTCCGGGCGCGCGGCAGGAACAAAGGGTCACGCGCCCGGGGCGCGCGACAGCAGTAGAGCAGCGGAAGCAGTTAGGTGGTGGGCCCACCCACAGGATCGACCCAAGGGGGTGGGCCTGCTCTGATACCATGTCAGAAGTACGAGTAGAAAGTTTAGAACAAGAAAGGGGAGATTCACTAGCAGCAATTGGGATACAAATAGCAAACCCTAACTGGGTTGTACTCGCTATAGAGCACCCCACTGCAGGCTAGATAATATAACATTCTGACAGGCTCGTGCTTGGAGGACGGGCTCGAGTTGTCCTCACTGGTCACGCAGACGCTTCTTGGGTTGACGACTTGGCTACGCAGCGGTCGTCACAGGGTTACACCTTCAGCCTTGGTTCCGACTCTGTTTCGTGGCGGTCTACCCGCTCGTCCTCTGTTCTCAGCTCCAGTTGTGAGGCTGAGATCTACGCTGGGGCCATGGCTACACAGGAGTTACGCTAGCTCACCTACCTGCTGACCGACTTGGGAGAGGCGCCTTCCTCTCCTCCAGTTCTGTGCGTCGACAACAAGGCCATGCTGGCCTTGTGTCAGGAGCACAGTTTGGAGCACAGAACGAAGCACGTTGCTCTGCGCTACTTCCTTGCTCGAGAGTTGCAGCAGCGTGGTCAGCTTCGTCTTGCTTACGTGGCCTCTCAGGCCAACACTGCTGATATATTCACCAAGGCACTTCAGCCTTGTGATCATCAGCGCTTCTGTACTATGCTAGGTCTTGTGCCTACCGGGCCTCACTTGCTCACCTCTTGACTTTGCTTGTACTGTGATCTATATATACATGCTCCTGCATGCTTACCTCTGTTAGGTTGTGATCACTGTCTTGCTAGTTCACTTTGATTTATAATCCTGCATGTGAACTAGCCTTGCGGCCTTTGAACCTGTGCTCGGAATGTGTGGTGACGTTGTGATCCACCCTGAGCTTGCTTTGCTTTGCTTGACTGGTCGTGTGACCCCTTGTTCTCCCCCACTTTTCCTATGGGGGTGTGTCAGACATATATGATATAGCCTGTGTAGGCTGTAGTGGGGTAGACAATAGGGGATACAACTTCTCTAGGGCTTCATACTTGTACCTTTCTCATTCCTATTCAATCCATTCCTCGTACTTTCTTCACAGCTGTTTCTCCGCACCGACACTTCGCTGCCGCCGTTCTACATCCTCGTGTACGTCGACGACTTGGTTTTTGCCACCGCTGACACTGAGGCACTCGCCCTTGTGAAGTCGGAGCTGCAGAAGAGACACACGTGCACAGACCTGGGTGAGGTGCGCAGCTATCTTGGCTTGCAGATCACCCGAGACAGAGCATGGTGCACCATCACCCTGACCCAGTCACACATGGTGCAGCAGGTCCTTCAGCTCTTTGGCTTCACTTGGTCCTCGCCACAAACCACTCCTCTGGCTACCGGTCGCTCGCTCTAAGCTCCACCTTCGGACGAGTCCGTAGAGCCGAGTCGCCCATATCCAGAGCTAGTGGGCTGCCTCATGTACCTGATGACCTGCACTCGTCCTGAACTTGCGTACCCTCTTGGCCTTCTGGCATGCTACGTGGCTCTTGGTAGACACCGAAAGGTGCACTTGGATGCTGCGAAGAGGGTACTGCGTTACTTGTGCAGTACGCCGGGCATGGGGCTCGTGCTTGGAGGGCGGGGTCCTGTTGTCCTCACTGGACACTCAGACGCTTCTTGGGTTGACGATCTGTCTACGCAGCGGTCGTCTCAGGGTTACACATTCAGCCTTGGCTCCGGCTCTGTTTCTTGGCAGTCTACCCACTCGTCTTCTGTTCTTAATTCTAGTTGTGAGGCTGAGATCTACGGGGGAGCCATGGCTGCACAGGAGTTACGCTGGCTCACCTACTTGCTGACCGACTTGGGAGAGTGGCCTCGTTCTCCTCTAGTTCTGTACGTAGACAACAAGGCTGCAATTGCCTTGTGTAAGAAGCACAGACTGGAGCACAGAATGAAGCACAATGCTCTGCGTTACTTCCTTGCTCGAGAGTTGCAGAACGTGGTTAGCTTCGTCTTGTTTACGTGGCCACTCGGGCCGACACTGCTGATATATTCACCAAGGCACTTCCGCCTGGTGATCATCAACGCTTCTGTACTGTGTTAGGCCTTGTGCCTGCTTTGCCTCACTTGCTCACTACGTGACTTAGCTTGTACTGTGATCTATATACTTGTACCTGCATGCTTACACCTGCTAGGTTGTGATCACTGTACTGCTTGTTCCCATATCTATAACGCTGCATGTGAACTGGCCTTGTGGCCATTTGCTTGTGCTCAGAGTGTGTGGTGACTTCGTATCCACCCTAAGCTTGCTTTGCTTTTCTTGACTGGTCTTGTGACCCCTTGTTCTCCCCCACTTTGCCTATGGGGGTGTGTCAAACTATAATGACGCTTATGTTGTGTAGGCTATTGTGGGGTAGCGTATATGGGGTACTGTCAGAACTATATTGTAGGCTGTAGTGGGCCACTACTTATGGGGTACAGTACTATTAGGTTTTGCTTATACAAACCTTGTGCTGTCCTATTTCTAGTCATTCTCGTTTCCTACTTTGTGACATGGTATCAGAGCAGGTTCCCTAGTGGGAACGTTTTTTTTAAAGGGCCCACGCGCGATGCTGCTGCTCGTCTTGCTATTCGTAGTCACCTGCCATCTGCTGAGCGTGCGCACTTTAGCGAGTACAAGACTGCTAAGACTCTGTACGACGCTGTTGTTGCGCGCTACTCCTCCCCTGCCACTGCTGCCCTAAGCCGCCTCATGCTGCCGTACCTGTTCCCTGACCTAGCCGCTTTTGCCACAGTCGCTGACCTCATTACGCACCTCCGCACTAGTGACACCCACTACCGCGCTGCGCTTCCTTCCGAGTTCTGCGCCAAGAACCCCCCCCCTATGTACATCACTCTCTACTACCTCGTCTCCCGACTCCCTGACTCCCTTCGCTCGGTCAGGGACCACTTCCTCTCCCTTTGCCCCACCACGCTCACCGTTGACCTCCTCGAGGAGCGCCTCTTTGCAGCTGAGAAGAGTATAGTTGCTGTAGGAGCCTCTCGTGGTGACCCTCGTGCCCCTTTCTTTGAGGGGTGCTCCCCAGACCCCCTTTTGCCCTGTGTTGCCTCTGCTGCTTCTGTCGACCTCGTTGGCACCGAGTCGGTCGGCGCTGCGTCTGCTCCTAGTGGGAGGCGCCGCAGCGGCAGGAGCAAGGGGGCAAGGGTGCTGGAGGAGACGGCGGGGGCGGCGGTGGTGGCGGTGGAGGCGGCGGAGGGGGTGGGGGTGGAGGTGGGGGTGGGGGTGGGGGTGGTGGCGGGAGTGGGGGCTTCGGTGGCGGTGGTGGAGGTGGAGGCGGCGGCGTCAGCGGTAGTGGGGGTGGCGGCGGCGGTGGTGCTGGTCGGGGTGGCGCTGTGCAGCGCGGAGGCTTTGGTGGTGGCCAGCGCCAGCAGCAGCAGCGTTCTCGTGAGACCCTGTCGCCCCAGCAGCTTCGTGAGTGGTACGCTGGGCAAGGGAGGTCTGGGGGTGCTGGTCCCTGCGCTTACGTTCTCCGCACCGGCGAGCGCAGTGAGGAGACGTGCGGAGGGCCGCACGCCACGCACCGCTGTTTTGGCCGCTTGACTGATGCCTGGCATGCACAGTTTCCTGACGCCACTGAGCTCCCTCACTGGGGTGATCTGCTTAGGTCGGGGGTTGCAATATTTGATCTTGATTATGATGCTATCCTTGCTGCTATGTATGCTGTGACTATTAGTGCTGAGAGTGACTGTTACCTGTGTGTTCCGCCCGACCCGGACATTGAGGCTGCTGCTCTAGGTGCTAGTGAGTCTGCTGCTCCAGGTGCTGGTGAGTCTGCTCTCTCAGGTTACCGCGTCGGCTCAGGACTTACACACTTTCACCCTTGACTCGGGTGCTTCCCGCTCCTTCTTTCGCGACTACGCCACACTCTCGCCGCTCAGTCGGCCAGTGGCAGTCTCTATGGCTGACCCCTCTGGGGGTCTGGTCCTTGCACACTCCTCCACGGTTCTGCCGTGTCCGGCGGTCCCGTCTGGCTCTCTGTCTGGCCTCCACCTCCCCTCGTTCTCCACGCACTTGGTGAGTAGAGCTGACCTTCAGGACGCGTGGGTTGACCAGTTCACTTCTGGAGGTCAGCGGGTGACCCACTGTTTGTGTACTCAGACGGGCCGGCACCTGGCCACGTTCACCCGTCAGCCTGGGTAGAGCCTGTACACCCTGACTACCGTGTCTCCTCCGGTTGCTGAGTCTGGTCAGGCAGCCGCGTCGGGTCAGGTGTTTGCTGCAGCGTCCCGGTCTGGTCCTGAGTCTGCCCCCTGCTCGTGTCGCCTCCTGTCTCACCAGACTCTTCTCTGGCACCACCGCCTTGGGTTTTTTTTTTTGCCTCGTCTCTGAGGCATGGCCTCCCGTGTCCTTGTCTCTGGTCTTCCCCGGTCTCTCCCTCCCCTTCCCCCGGGGCCTGCCCCTACCTGCGTTCCTTGCGTCGAGGGGCGGCAGCGCGCCGCTCCTCACTCCTCCGAGTTCCCTCCGACGGAGGCTCCCCTGCAGACTCTTCACATGGACGTGTGGGGCCCCGCCCGCGTGCGTGGACAGGGTCACGAGCACTACTTTCTGCTGGTCGTTGACGACTACTCGCGTTACACCACAGACTTCCCCTTGCGCCGCAAGGGTGAGGTCTCTGAGGTGCTGATCGACTGGATCCGCGCTGCCCGTCGTCAGCTCAGTGAGAGTTTCGGCTCGGACCTTCCTGTTCTGCGTCTGCAATCCGACAGTGGTGGAGAGTTTTCCTCCGACATTCTGCGAGCCTTCTGTCGTGCAGATGACATCCGCCAGACGTTCACGCTTCCGGACTCTCCGCAGCAAAATGGGATTGCTCAGCGCCGCATTGGCATGGTCATGGATGTCGCTCGTACGTCCATGATCCATGCGGCTGCTCCCCATTTTTTGTGGTCGTTCGCGGTTCAGTACGCTGCGCATCAGCCCCGGGTCTCCATGCCAGAGACCACACCTACTCTGCGGTGGACGGGGAAGGTTGGCGATGCGTCTGCGTTCCGTGTCTGGGGATCTCAAGCTTTCGTCCGCAACTTGTCTGCGGACAAGCTCTCCTCCCGTGCTGTTCCCTGTGTCTTCCATGGCTTCCCCCCTGACGCGCCTGGTTGGCAGTTTTACCACCCCACCTCGCGCCGTGTTCTGTCCTCTCAGGACGTCACGTTTGACGAGTCGGTTCCTTACTATCGTCTCTTCCCCTACCGCACTGCCCCCCTCCCCCCCCCGCCGCTCTTCCTTGCGCCAGGTCCTCCCCCGGTAGACCCCCTCCCCCCTCAGGGTCCTGCCCCCTCAGGTGTGTCCCAGGTAGACGCAGTCGGGCCTGTCGAGGTAGCTGTAGACTCTGGTGCTGCTAGGGGTGCTGAGCCTGCGGGTGCCGGGTCTGGGGGTGCTGAGCCTGAGCGTGCGGAGCCTGGGGGTGCTGAGTCTGGGGGTGCTGAGTCTGGGGGTGCTGAGCCTGGGGGTGCTGAGCCTGGGGGTGCTGAGCCTGGGGTTGCTGAGTTTGGGGGTGCGGAGCCTGAGGGTGCTGAGCCTGCGCGTGTGGAGTCTGGAGGTGCTGAGCCTGGAGCTCCTTCGGGTGCTTCGTCCCGACGGGAGCCACTCTCTCCACAGCAGCAGCTGGCGCTACTGGGGCTGCTGGGGCTTCTGCTGGTCCTGCTGAAGCTGGAGGTGCTCGAGCTAGAGGTGCTGCTGGAGCCGGTGCTCCTGGGGGTGCTGGAGTTGGCGCTACTGGAGCTGCTGGAGGTGCTGCTGGAGCGGGTGGTGCTACTGGGGTTGGAGCTGACGCTGGGGGTGCTGGTGATGTCCCTACTGGTGCAGGAGGCGCCGCGCGGCTGCGGCCGTACTTCGTTCCGCTCCTTCAGCAGGTTCTTGGTCTCCCGCCTTCTACTGGTCCTGCTCCTTCCTTCGAGTGTCCACCGCCTGTCCAGTCGCAGTCCCAATTACAGCCCGCCTCCCCACTGCCTGCTCCTTCTCCTTACACTGGTCCGACCGGAGGTCTTGCTGAGCGACATGAGTCTGAGTCTCGTCATGCGTCGCCTATTCGTGCTGCTCGCACTAGTCGTCGTAATTCAAGTCAGCGTCCTCCTCCTGTCCCTGTCACGCACCAGATGGCTCTGCGTCCTTCCACTGCTCCGCAGCGTGTCCCTCTGCCGTCTCCTCCTGCGTCCTCTCTTCCTGCCCTTGCTGACCCGGAGTCTGACTCCCTTCGTGCTGCTAGTCCTAGTGTCACGCGTCTCTTTGCCACTGCTGTCACTGACCCTTCCTTTGAGTCCACTGCTGCGTCTGCCTTAGTTGCTGAGCTTGTCGACTTTGCTGCTCACTGTCGTCTAGACTACGCCGCGAGTCTTGTTGCTGAGTCTGAGTCTGTCTGTCCTCCGTCCGTCGGGGGTGAGTGTGCTCTTGGCACGGGCGTCCTTGAGGACTGGCAGGAGGACTTTAAGTGCTTTGCAGCCGCTGTACCTCATCTCGTGTCCATGCTGATTGCACCTGAGGGAGACCCGGATGCACCAGACATCCCGACCCCGCGCTCTTACGCGGAGGCGATAGAGGGTCCCTACTCCTCTCTGTGGCAGACAGCCATGGACGCAGAGATGGCTTCCTGGAATTCCACAGGCACCTACGTCGACGAGG
Source organism: Closterium sp. Naga37s-1 (assembly GCA_947471745.1). Classification (NCBI taxonomy): domain Eukaryota; kingdom Viridiplantae; phylum Streptophyta; class Zygnematophyceae; order Desmidiales; family Closteriaceae; genus Closterium; species Closterium sp. Naga37s-1. The sequence continues at coordinate 196,047 of CANJKZ010000037.1, read as the reverse complement.
TTCCCCCACCTGGGGCGAACATTGTCGATGGCATGTGGATTTTCAGGGTGAAGCGGCCGCCGGGTTCTCCGCCTGTCTTCAAGGCGCGTTACGTTGCTCGAGGCTTCAATCAGTGGCAGGGAGTTGACTACTTTCATACCTTCTCTCCCACCCCGCAGATGACCACTCTTCGGGTACTGCTGCACGTCGCTACTCAGCGTGACTACGAGCTTCACTCTCTTGACTTCAGCACAGCCTTCCTACAGGGCAGCCTGCACGAGGAGATCTGGCTGCGCCGCCCACCTGGCTTCACTGGGTCGTTTCCTCCTGGTACCCAGTGGAGCCTCCGCCGGCCAGTCTACGGTCTCCGCCTGGCGCCCCGTGAGTGGCACGACACACTGAGGACTACGCTTGCGGCTCTTGGGTTTGCCCCTTCCACTGCTTACCCGTCGCTGTTTCTCCGCACCGACACTACTCTGCCGCCGTTCTACATCCTCGTGTACATCGACAACTTGGTCTTTGCTACTGCTGACACTGCTGGACTGGCCCACGTGAAGTCGGAGCTGCAGAAGAGACACACGTGCACAGACCTGGGTGAACTGCGCAGCAATCTTGGCTTGCAGATCACCCGGGCCAGAGCACGGCGCACCATTACCTTGACTCAGTCACACATGGTGCAGCAGGTCCTTCAGCGCTTCAACTTCACGTACTCCTCGCCTCAGGCCACTCCTCTATCTACTCGCCACTCGCTCTCAGCTCTGCCTTCGGATGAGTCCGTAGAGCCGAGTGGCCCGTACCCAGAGCTTGTTGGCTGCCTCATGTACCTGATGACCTGCACTCGACCTGACCTGGCATACCCTCTTAGCATCTTGGCACGCTATGTTGCTGCTGGGAGACACCGACCAGAGCACATGGATGCAGCTAAGAGGGTGTTGCGCTACCTGTGCAGTACGTCAGGCATGGGGCTCGTGCTTGGAGGACGGGCTCGAGTTGTCCTCACTGGTCATGCAGACGCTTCTTGGGTTGACGACTTGGCTACTCATCGGTCGTCACAGGGTTACACCTTCAGCCTTGGTTCCGGCTCTGTTTCGTGGCGGTCTACCCGCTCGTCTTCTGTTCTTGGCTCCAGTTGTGAGGCTGAGATCTACGCTGGGGCCATGGCTGCACAGGAGTTACGCTGGCTCACCTACCTGCTGACCGAACGAAGCATATTGCTCTGCGCTACTTCCTTGCTCGACAGTTGCAGCAGCCTGGCCAGCTTCGTCTTGCTTACGTGGCCTCTCGGGCCAACACTGCTGATATCTTCACCAAGGCACTTCAGCCTTGTGATCATCAGCGTTTCTGTACCATGCTAGGTCTTGTGCCTACCAGGCCTCACTTACTTACCTCTTGACTTTGCTTGTACTGTGATCTAGATATACCTGCACCTGCATACTTACCCTTGCTAGGTTGAGATCACTGTCTTGCCTGTTCACCTTGATTTATAATCCTGCATGTGAACTGGCCTTGTAGCCTTGTACTTGTGCTCAGAATGCGTGGTGACGTTGTGATCCACCCTGAGCTTGACCTTGCCTTGTTCTCTTGCTTGTCCCCCACTTTGCCTATAGGGGTGTGTCAGAACTATATTGTAGGCTGTAGTGGGGCACTCCTTATGGGGTACAAACCTTGTACTGTCTGTTAGGTTTTGCTTATACTAACCTTGTACTGTCCTGTTTCTAGTCATTCTCGTTTCCTACTTTGTGACAGGTACAACCCAATTTGGGTTAGTTCTTGTACTCTGTTTGATTTCAATGCAATCATTCCTTCTCATTAGTTTTTTACAGTAAGCTGCCTGGAGCTTTCGTAATAGCTGCTCTACGTGAGTATCATGTGCTGAAAATGACCTTAGGAATGACGCGTGTGTAACAGGATGAATAAGAACTCAGAAGGTGCTGGGAGAGGAGAGGCAGTAGAAGGTAGTGTCGAAGAGCTCTGATTGATTGGTGAAATAAATTGTGCCACGTAACTCAACTCATCTCCGTAACTACCGTAAATTGAGCGATGCCATAGAAGCTTAGAATCAAAGAAGAAACAACCGTATTATATGAATTCGACATGTTGAGAAACAAATTGTACATTTAAAGGCTTAATATGAGAGTACGACGACTTATGTCAGCTATTCTTGCTTGCCTTTACTTTATTATGCTATTCTAGCATAGGATTATTTTATGCATGCATGAATTGCTTGATTTCTTAGGCTAGGTTCTTTCCTATATTTTATTATAGTTATAGCACCGAGCTAGGTTGCGTGCACCGAATTCTTGGCTTTTTGGTTGCCACCGAATTGCCTTCTACCGAATTCGGGAATGGTCTGTTCAGGACGCTTCGCGACCCTCAGAACCTTCGCGTAACACCTGGTTACGAGGCCTTGTGTCGAGCCTATATATAGCCTCGTGTTGTACCCAGGTGATCATTCAATTCAAACTCTCTTTTCTGAGCTCGATCCTAGATTCTCACACTTGGTAATCAGAGCCCGTTTAAACGCGAAATTTTTTCGACCGCTAAAAACCGAATCTTCAAAAACCGCGGGGGCGACGCCTGATAAACACCGATTTCGGGTACGTAAAACCGATTCCGTGTTTTTCGCTCCCCCTCGTTTCGGTTTTCTTGAACGCGGAATGTCAGGCATGGAGGGCCAAGGCGACATTTACGCGACGACGAGCGACATCGCAAGCCTCCGCACCGACATGGAGCAGACGCAGGCGGCGATCCGACGACTCGAGGCAGTCTGACACACCAACCAGGAGCCGCCACCGCAGCAGCAGCGAACGTAGTAGCGACAACACCAGCAGCAGTGGCGACACCGACATTTCACGGACCGATGGCACCACTGTCGCCGAACCTTGAAGCAGCACGCCCGAGGCTCCCCGAAGCGTTCGATCCCAGCGCGAAAGGATCTGACGTTCGACGATTCGTGGCGACCCTCGAAATTTATTTCGAGGCCATTGGCTGTTCGACCCCGACACACGACGCAGCACGGATTCGGCTCGCAGCGACACTGTTACGTAGACCGGCATTAGAATGGATTTACTACACTTACGTGGCCCGCGGGGAGAAAACGTGGCAGCAGTTTCGGGCAGACCTCATTGAACGTTTCGAGCCAATTAATACGACCTACATGGCGCGGCAGCAGATACACCGTCACAAACAGTACAGTAGTGTAGCACAGTATACACAGCAGATGGAGCTACTGTTCAACCGCATCACGGACCTGACCGAAGGCGAAAAATTCAAGGCGTACACAGAAGGGTTAAAATTGGAGATTCGCCGATAGGTGATCGCAGCGAATTACAACAGTTACCGCGACATCGTGTGTGCTGCCGAGCGATACGACGCATTGACTAGAGGTCAACCCGAAACACGACGTTTCGCGCCGAACCGTACATTCGGCACGGAGCGATCGGCACCCCTCACGTTCGCCGAACCGATAGACATCGACAAATACGACGCGAAGCAGCAGCCGACAAAATGCGAATTTTGCGGCGCAGCAGGGCATCAAATTCTGTCGTGCTACAAGATGAAAAAGGCACATGCGGCAATGCAGGGCGGTAACAGTGGAGCACCCCCGAAGTAAAAAAATGGGAATCGCCAGTAGCCGCGGATCGACCTGGTGATCGCGTAAAGATCCGAAAAGCAGGAAAAGGCGACAACGTGGCGACTTCGGAGCAGGTGAAAGAAGGAGAAAATGATGGCGCGAATATAAAACGTCACGACCGGCCGGCATCAGGGGAAATCGCCGAGGCAAATGGAGGCTCCACGAAAAAAGACTCTGCACGGACTGGGAAACTCCAGCCGAACACCCATGAAAGTAAGAATTCGTTAAAAGTATCCTATAAAGATACTCTAACGAAGAATATTGCTTCTCGTGGTTTTCAAGCCTTTGAAAAATTCAGGGGAGATTTAGAGGCCAAGAAAAAGCCTTTAGAAATTATTCAGGTACCTGAGAAGTTGGGCAAAGTACTACGGAGCGTACAAAAGGGTCGTGCGTTCCGTGGAGTTAACATTCTCTCCCCGCAGCCCAGTATTAAGGCTCCCCGTAGCCCACAAGTGAAGCCTACACAGCTGCAAAGGCTTAGAGGAAAATTCCATGCTCCTGAGAAGTTGTACAAGCCTCGGAAAAATCCTCCTACTGTCAGAACATATATATAGCTTATGCTGTTGTGTAGGCTATAGTGGGGTATCCCATAAGGGGTACAACCCAATTAGGGTTTGCTATATGTACTCACTTCATTCATAGTTCATCCATTCTCGTTCTCATTTTCACATGGAATCAGAGCAGGTCCCCTCCTAGGGACTGTTCCTTGGGCCCACCGAAACGCGCCTCGAGTCGCGCCTGCCCTTTTTTTTTTAGCGGCCCGTCGAGTCGCACCTAGCGGCCCGTAGTGCCGCCCTTACGGTCGCGTCGAGCCGCCATAGCGGCTGCGGCGCGCCGCCCCTTTTCCCGGCCCGTCGCCGCCCTTACCCGCGGCTTTACGCCGCCCTCACCGGCGGCTTCGCGCCGCCCCTTACCTGCGGCCCCGCCGCCTCTCTCGTTGCGGCCCCGCCGCCCGTCTTCGCGGCCCCGCCGCCATCTCTCGCTGCGGCCCCGCCGCCACTCACTGCGGCCCCGCCGCCCGTCTTCGCGGCCCCGCCGCCTCTCTCGCTGCGGCCCCGCCGCCTCTCACTGCGGCCCCGCCGCCCTACTCAGCGGCCCTGCCGCCCGACTTCGCGGTCCCGCCGCTTCTCTCGCTGCGGCCCCGCCGCCTCTCTCGCTGCGGCCCCGCCGCCTCTCTCGTTGCGGCCCCGCCGCCCTTCCCTGCGGCCCCACCGCTTCTCTGCAGCGGCCCCGCCGCCCGTCTTCGCGGCCCCGCCGCCTCGCTACGTCAGCGGCCCAGCCGAGCCGCCCAACAGCAGCGCAGCCGAGCCGCCCAGCAGCAGAGCAGCCGAGCCGCCCCGCCGCCGAGCCGCGCTGCAGCCGAGCCGCCCGGCCGCCGAGCCGCCCTGCCGCCGAGCCGCCCTGCTGCCGAGCCGCCCGGGAGCCGAGCAACCGAGCCGCCGTGCAGCCGAGCCGCCCTGCTGCCGAGCCGCCCTGCCGCCGAGCCGCCCGGGAGCCGAGCCGCCGAGCCGCCCTGCCGCCGAGCCGTCCTGCCGCCGAGCCGCCCTACTGCCGAGTCGCCCGACCTGCCCTGCCTGGTGAGCACAGCACCACTGTTACTGCGTGCCCTTCCCCTACTGCTTGCACTACTACACTGTCGTTGTCATGGCTACCCCTAGTGTCCTCGCTTTTGACGCTGAGGGTCGAGCCATTGACTTTGAGGTCTGGGTCGACGACCTGCAGCTGTTCTTACAGTGCGATAGGGCGGACGGTCTTTCCCTCTTTGACCTCACCTCTGGCGCCTCTCCTGCCCCTGCTGCTGATGCTGACCCCACTGTTCGCTCTCAGTGGGCCACCCGCGATGCTGCTGCACGTCTTGCTGTGCGTCGCCACCTGCCTACCACTGAGCGCGCGCACTTTAGTCAGTACAAGAGTGCTCAGACCTTGTACGACGCTGTAGTTGCGCGCTACTCTTCCCCTGCCACTGCTGCCCTTAGCCGCCTCATGCTACCGTACCTCTTTCCTGACCTTGCTGCCTTTCCCACTGTCGCTGACCTCATTACGCACCTCCGCACTAGTGACACTCGCTACCGTGCCGCCCTTCCTGCTGAGTTCTGCGCCAAGAACCCCCCCCCCATGTACATCACTCTCTATTACATAGTCACACGCCTCCCTGACTCCCTTCACGTAGTCAGGGACCACTTCCTCTCAGTCTGTCCCACCACTCTCACTGTCGACCTCCTCGAGAAGTCCCTCCTGGCGGCGGAGAAGAGCATCGTCGCTGTAGGAGCCTCTCGTGGTGACCCTCGCACCCCCATCTTTGAGGGGTGTTCTCCTTCCCCCCTGCTGCCCTCTGTTGCCTCTGCTGCTGCTGCCGACCTGCTTGGTCTTGAGTCGGTCTGCGCGGCGTCTGCCCCTAGCGGGAGACGCCGCCCTGGCAGGGACAAGGGGGGCAAGGGCGCGGGTGGACCTGGCGGGGGCGGTGGAGGTGGCGGTGGAGGCGGCGGAGGGAGTGCGAGTGGCGGTGGGAGTGGTGGCGGGGGCGGTGGTGGCGGTGTCAGCAGCGGAGGAGGAGGCGGTGGCGGCGGCAGCGGTGGGAGCGGAGGCAGCGGTGGTGGTGGAGGTGGAGGCGGCGGTGGCGGAGGGGGTGGAGCTGGTCGGGGTGGTGCCCCGCAGCGTAGCGGCTCTGGTGGTGGCCAGCGTCAGCAGCAGCAGCAGCAGCAGCGTTCGCGGGACATCCCCCCGCCCCAGCAGCTCCGTGAGTGGTACACGCAGCGTCAGCGGGGTGGGGGTTTTGGTCCGTGCACCTACGTCCTTCGTTCTGGCGACCGAGCGGGTGAGCAGTGTGGGGGTGCCCACCCCACCCAGCGCTGCTTTGGCCGCCTGACGGACGCTTGGCGTCAGCAGTTCCCCGAGGCTAGTGAGATTCCCCGTTGGGGAGAGCTGTCTAGGGCTGGCGTAGCTATCTTTGATCTTGACTTTGATGCTATCCTTGCTGCCATGTATGCTGTGACTATTAGTGAGGAGGGTGACTGTTACCGGTGTTTCCCGCCCGACCCGGGCATTGGTACTGCTGCGCCAGGTACTTCTGCGGCTGCTGCTCTAGGTGCCAGTGCGTCTGCACTCTCAGGTACTGGTGAGGCTGCGCTCTCAGGTACTGCGTCGGCTTCGGCCTCCCTCACCTTCACGCTTGACTCAGGGGCTTCTCGCTCCTTCTTTCGAGACCGCACCACACTCACGCCGCTTGGCCGGCCGGTTGCAGTCTCCCTGGCTGACCCCTCTGGGGGTCCTGTCCTCTCTCACTTCTCCACTGTCCTCCCGTGTCCGGCTGCCCCCTCGGGCACCTTGTCTGGTCTGTACCTCCCCTCGTTCTCGACGAACTTGGTGAGTGGTGCTGACCTGCAGGATGCGGGGGTTCACCAGTTTACTCCTGCGAGTCAGCGGGTGACCCACTGCTCGGACGCCCGCACAGGCCGACACCTGGCCACGTTTTCGCGTCGGCCGGGGTCGAGTCACTACACCCTGACCACTGAGTCTCCTCCTGTCCCTGCGTCTGGCCAGGTAGCTGCGTCGGGTCAGGTGTTTGCTGCTGCGTCCAGGTCTGGTCCTGAGTCTGCCCCCTGCTCGTGTCGCCGCCTGTCTCAGGAGACTCTCCTGTGGCACCACCGTCTTGGCCACCCCTCCTTGCCTCGTCTTCGGGGCATGGCTTCCCGTGTCCTTGTCTCTGGTCTTCCCCGGTCTCTCCCTCCCCTTCCCTCGGGACCCGGACCTTCCTGTGTCCCCTGTGTCGAGGGGCGGCTCCGGGCTGCCCCTCACTCCTCCCAGTTTCCCCCGACAGAGGCTCCTCTGCAGACGCTTCACATGGACGTGTGGGGCCCGGCCCGCGTCCGTGGGCAGGGTCACGAGCGCTACTTCCTGCTGGTGGTTGACGACTACTCGCGTTACACCACAGTCTTCCCCTTGCGCAGCAAGGGTGATGTTACTGAGGTGTTGATCGACTGGATCCGCGCAGCTCGTCTCCAGCTCAGGAGGAGCTTCGGCTCGGACTTTCCTGTTCTGCGTCTGCACTCTGACCGAGGTGGAGAGTTCTCCTCTGGCCTTCTGCGAGCCTACTGTCGTGCACGAGGCATCCGCCAGACCTTAACGCTTCCGGACTCTCCACAGCAAAATGGGATTGCTGAGCGCCGCATTGGCATGGTCATGGACGTCGCTCGTACGTCCATGATGCATGCGGCTGCCCCCCATTTTCTGTGGCCGTTTGCGGTTCGGTATGCGGCGCATCAGATCAACCTTCACCCCAGGGTCTCCCGGCCGGAGACCTCCCCAGCTCTGCTGTGGACGGGGAAGGTCGGCGATGCGTCTGCGTTCCGTGTCTGGGGATCTCGGGCGTTTGTCCGCGACTTGTCTGCGGACAAGCTGTCCCCTCGTGCTGCTCCCTGTGTCTTCCTCGGCTTCCCCCCTGACGCCCCAGGGTGGCAGTTCTACCACCCCTCCTCTCGTCGTGTTCTGTCCTCCCAGGACGTCACGTTCGACGAGTCAGTCCCCTTCTACCGCCTCTTCCCCTACCGCACTCCTTCCCTCCCCCCGCCACCGCACTTCCTTGTGCCAGGTCCCCCCCCGGTAGACCCCCTTCCCCCTCAGGGTCCTGCCCCTTCAGGTGTGTCCCAGGTAGACGCAATCGAGCCGGTCGAGGTTGCTGGTGACTCTGGTCCTGCTGCGGGTGCTGAGCCTGGGGGTGCTGACTCTGGGGGTGCTACGCGCGTGGGTGCTGAGCCTGGGGGTGCTGAGCCTGGGGGTGCTGAGTCTGGGGGTACTGAGCCTGGGGGTACTGCGACTGGGGGTGCTGAGCCTGGGGGTGCGGAGTCTGGGGGTGCTGAGCCTGGGGGTGCTGCGACTGGGGGTGCTGAGCCTGGGGGTGCGGAGTCTGGGGGTGCTGAGCCTGGGGGTGCTGCGACTGGGGGTGCTGAGCCAGGGGGTGCTGCGTCTGGAGCTGCTGAGCCTGGAGCTGCGGAGCCTGCGGCCACTGGACCTCCCCTTGTGGCGTCTGGCGGTGCGGGACCTGGCGGTTCTCCGGGTGCTTCGCCTCGGCGGGAGCCCCTCTCTCCACAGGAGCTGCGCGAGTGGTTTGCTCGCCGCTGGAGACGTACTGCTGGAGCCGGAGCTCCTTCGACTGCTGAGGGTACTTGTGCCGCTGGTCCCGGAGCTGCTGGGCCTTCGGGTCCGCCTGGAGCTGGAGCTGCTGCGGGTGTTGGTGCTGCTGGTGCTGCTGGAGGTCCTGCCCCTGGAGGTGCTGTTGGCGCTGGTGCTGCTGCTGAGGGTGCTGTCCCTGCTGTGTCTGGAGTCGCCGCGCGGCCTCGGCCGTACTTCGTTCCACTCCTACAGCAGGTTCTTGGTCTTTCTCCTCCTGCAGCGTGTCCACCGCCTGTTCCGTCACAGTCCCAGTTAGAGCCCGCCTCCCCACTTCCTGCTCCCTCTCCTTACACTGGTCCCACTGGAGGTCTTGCTGAGCGTCGTGAGCCTGCGTCTCGTCCTGCGTCGCCTGTTCGTGCTGCTCGCGCTAGTGGTCGCGGTTCGCGTCAGCGTCCTCCTCCTGTCCCTGGCACGCACCGGATGTCTTTGCGTCCGTCCACTGCTCCTCTGCGTGCCCCTTTGCCTTCTCCTCCTGAGTCCTCTCTTCCTGCACTTACCGACCCAGAGTCCGACTCTCTTCGTGCTACCAGTCCTACTGTCACACGTCTCCTTGCTACTATCGTCACTGACCCCTCTTTTGAGTCCACTGCTGCGTCTGCTCTTGTTGCTGAGCTCGTCGACTTTGCTGCTCGCTGTCGTCTAGACTACGCTGCCGGTCTTGTTGCTGAGTCTGCGTCTGTCTGTCCTCCGTCCGTCGGGGGTGAGTGTGCTCTTGGCACGGACGTCCTTGAGGACAGGCAGGAGGAGTTCCAGTGTCTGGCTGCTGCTTCACCTCATCTCGCGTCCGTACTACTTGCCCCTGAGGGAGACCCGGATGCACTAGACATCCCGACTCCGCGCTCTTACGCGGAGGCCGTAGAGGGTCCCTACTCCTCTCAGTGGCAGGCAGCTATGGATGCAGAGATGGCGTCCTGGAAGTCCACAGGCACCTACGTTGACGCGGTTCCCCCTCCTGGGGCGAACATCGTCAGTGGCATGTGGATCTTCAGGGTGAAGCGGCCGCCGGGCTCTCCACCTGTCTTCAAGGCGCGGTACGTCGCTCGTGGCTTCAGTCAGCGGCAGGGAGTTGACTACTTTCAGACCTTCTCTCCCACCCCGAAGATGACCACTCTTCGGGTGCTGCTGCACATAGCCGCTCAGCGCGACTACGAGCTCCACTCTCTTGACTTCAGCACTGCTTTCTTGCAGGGCAGCCTGCACGAGGAGATCTGGCTGCGCCGTCCACCTGGCTTCACTGGGACTTTCCCTCCTGGCACCCAGTGGAGCCTCCGACGGCCAGTCTACGGTCTCCGCCAGTCACCGCGTGAGTGGCACGACACACTGAGGACTACGCTTGCGGCTCTTGGGTTTGCTCCCTCTACTGCTGACCCGTCGTTGTTTCTGCGCACCGACACTTCTTTGCCGCCGTTCTACATCCTCGTATACGTCGACGACTTGGTCTTTGCCACAGCTGACACTGCTGGACTAGCCTACGTGAAGTCTGAGCTGCAGAAGAGACACACGTGCACAGACCTGGGTGAACTGCGCAGCTACCTTGGCTTGCAGATCACTCGGGACAGAGCACGCCGCACCATTACCTTGACTCAGTCACACATGGTGCAGCAGGTCCTTCAGCGCTTCGACTTCACGTACTCCTCGCCTCAGGCCACTCCTCTGCCTACTCGCCACTCGCTCTCAGCTCTGCCTTCGGATGAGTCCGTAGAGTCGAGTGGCCCGTACCCAGAGCTTGTTGGTTGCCTCATGTACCTGATGACCTGCACACGACCTGACCTTGCATACCCTCTTAGCATTCTTGCACGCTATGTTGCTCCTGGGAGACACCGACCAGAGCACATGGCTGCAGCGAAGAGGGTGTTGCGCTACTTGTGCAGTACGTCGGGCATGGGGCTAGTGCTTGGAGGGCGGAGTCCAGTGGTGCTCACTGGGCACGCGGACGCTTCTTGGGCTGACGACCAGGCTACGCAGCGGTCGTCGCAGGGTTACACCTTCAGTCTTGGTTCCGGCTCTGTCTCGTGGCGGGCTACTCGCTCGTCCTCTGTTCTCGGCTCCAGTTGTGAGGCTGAGATCTACGCCGGAGCCATGGCTGCACAGGAGCTTCGCTGGCTCACCTACCTGCTGACTGACCTTGGAGAGCCGCCTCGTTCTCCTCCAGTGCTGTATGTAGACAACAAGGCCATGCTGGCCTTGTGTCGAGAGCAGCGCTTGGAGCACAGAACGAAGCACATTGCTCTCCGTTACTTTCTTGCTCGTGAGCTGCAGCAGCGTGGTCAGTTGCGACTTGCGTACGTGGCCTCTGAGGCCAACACTGCTGATGTGTTCACCAAGGCACTTGCGCCTTGTGACCATCAGCGCTTCTGCACTCAGCTGGGTCTTGTACCTGTCTTGCCTCACTTGCTCTCCTCTTGACCTTGCTTGTACTGTCACATATATATACCTGCTCTTGCTTGTCTAGCTCTATATATATATGTGCACTCCTGCATGTGAACTGGCCTTGTGGCCTTGTCGTTGTGCTCGGACTGTGTGGTGACTTTGTGATCCACCCTGAGCTTGCTGTTCTTTGCGTGACTGGTCTTGTGACCCCTTGTTCTCCCCCACTTTGCCTATGGGGGTGTGTCAGAACATATATATAGCTTATGCTGTTGTGTAGGCTATAGTGGGGTATCCCATAAGGGGTACAACCCAATTAGGGTTTGCTATATGTACTCACTTCATTCATAGTTCATCCATTCTCGTTCTCATTTTCACACCTACCCCCCTGGTGAAGTTGGAAGAGAAAAGTGCTGAGTCAGGTATAGGAAATAGGGAAGGTATTGATTTTGATGTACCCTATGATCCTATTAATGAGACCCTCTTTGGCTACTCAGCGCAGCAGAAACCACTACTCCTCGAGGTGTTATGCAATGGGCCACACCTCCAGGCACAAGTGGACAGCGATGCCTCTCACTCGGTGTGTGACCGCGGAACATTGGAGAAAATCGGAGAGTAGGCGGTGGAGACCCAATTCTCAGCAACGATGGTGGACGGTACGAAGCTTCCCATCCACGGCGAAGCATCACAGCAGCTGCACATAGGTGCGTTGAGGTGGAAGCCGAAGCTACCAGTCACCAACATCAAAGGGTTAGATTTCATCTTGGGGCGAGATTTTCTGAAGCGGTTCAACTCCGAGATCTTTTGGGTCAACAGTAAGGTGTGCATCTACAACAACGGGAAGCGTGCTTCGAAGCTGGACGGATATAGGGGACGTTCCTGAAACGACACTGGCATGGTTCAAACGGATGGTGAACGAGAGTAACACGGGGTACTTAGCACTGGTCATGGCAGCAGCAGAGGAGGAGAAGCCGAGGTCGGAACTTCCTGCAGCAGTGAAGGAGGTCTTGGAGCAGTACAAGGATATAATGCCCGACGACCTACCCGCAGGCGTACCTCCCGCACGCACCCACGAGCACAAGACCGTGGAGGAACCAGGTGCAAAACCCGTCTCACGTGCACCATACCGACTGAGTCTGACAGAACTGACAGACCTGAAGACAGATAGAGTATCTACTAGACAGACAACTTATCCGCCCATCCACCTCTCCCTACGGTGCACCAGTTCTCTTCAATCCGAAACCAGACAGTAGTTTACGGATGTGCATCGACTACCACGCACTGAACAAACAGACAGTAAAAAACAAATATCCCATACCGCACATAGACGACCTACTGGACCAACTGCGTGGTGCAACAGTTTTCTCGAAGCTGGACCTACGATCGGGTTACTAGCAGATCAAGATGGCGGACAACTCGATCCACAAGACGGCTTTCCGTACCAGATACGGCTCCGACAAATGTCTAGTGATGCCGTTCAGACTCTGCAACACACCAGCGACGTTCCAAGCGGAGATGAACCATATCCTACGGCCCCTGCTGGACGAGTGCGTAGTAGTGTACCTAAACGATATCCTCATCTACTTTAAGAACATGATGGAGCACGTGGAGCATCTGCGGAAGGTGTTCAAGATCCTGCGGAAGAACAAGTTCTACTTGAAGCTGTCAAAGAGCGACTTCGCACTGAAGAAGGTGCAGTACGCCGAGGGCGTACATGTGGACCCGCGGAAAATCGAAGCCGTTAAAAAGTGGAAAGTTCCGGAGAACGTAAAGGAGTTGCAGCAGTTCCTAGGCTTCGCCAACTACTACAACAGGTTTCTGCCGCAGTACGCTAAGATAGCAGCGCCACTGACCGACCTACTGAAAAAGGATACACCCTTCAAATGGGATACTCCTCATCAGCAAGCCATGGAACAGCTACAGACAGCACTGACTACAGCGCCAGTACTCATCCTACCGGACCCAGACAAGGACTACAAGCTAGTGACCAGGCAGTCGGAGCAGTACTGATGCAGGATCACGGGAACGGATTACAGCCTATCGCCTACCTCAGTAAGAAGCTACACGGAGCCGAACTGAACTTCCCCATTCACGACAAGGAAGCCTTAGCTATAGTCGTAGCCTTCAAGGCATGGAGGTGTTACCTAGAGGGAGCCAAGACCATAGTTTACACTGACCACTGCAGTCTTAAATACCTGAATTCGCAGCCGACGCTCTCACGACGAAAGGTGCGGTGGGTGGATTTCTTGGAGACCCACTTCCACTACGACATCGTCTACAAGCCCGGGCTACACAACAAAGCAGACGCGTTGAGCCGCCCCGGTCATGTAGCAGGCATCCAACTCGACGGGATGAACCCTCTGCTCAAGGGTCTATTCCAACATGGGTACTCCGTGGACACAGAGATAGCAACGGTAGATAAACAGAAGCTATTACAGTGGGAGAAAGACTTAGCGGTAAGGAAGGGTTCAGGAAAGATTTGGGTACCGAATTACGCCCCACTACGACAGATCCTTCTAGAGGAGTTTCACGACGTACCATACGCGGGACATTTCGGGAGCAACAAGACGTTAACGTGAATAGCAAAGTATTACTACTTGCCCCGGATGGCAGCAGACGTGCAGCAGTTCGTCACCTCCTGCGACACGTGCCAGCGGATGAAGAGTAGCAAGCAGAAGAAAGCAAGGTTTCTTCAGCCTCTACCCGTACCAGAGCAGCCATGGCAGGTCGTTAGCTTAGACTTCATCACGGGACTTCCTTAGACCTGACGGGGACATGATTCCATCCTCATGGTTATCGATAAGTTCTCCAAAATGGGTCACTTCATCCCGACCAACGCCACAGCTACCGCTGAAGCAACTGCTCGCCTCTTCTTCGATCGCATCATCACCATCCACAGCATCCCCGCTACACTCATCTCAGACCGAGACCCAAAATTAACGAGTAAGACTGGAAGGAGCTCATGGGACTGTTGGGGACTAAGCTTGCGATGTCTTCAACATACCACCGCCAGACTGACGGACAGACAGAGCGACTAAATCATGTGGTTGAACAGTTATTGCGCACAGCTTGCAAGGACGACATCAGCCACTGGGACACACAGATACCGACCTTCGAGTTCGCCTACAACAACGCCTCGCATGCGGCCACAGGAAAAAACCCTTTCTTCCTGTGATACGGACGGAAACCACTCACACCACAGCGACCAGCCACACCAGCACACGTCCAAGCCGCACACGACTTCGTCACCACCATGCAGCAGCTATGGGAGAAGACTCATCGCCATCTCACCATGATGCAGAACTCCCAGAAGTAGTATGCCGATCGTCAGCGATGAGATCACTCAGTAGCAGTCGGAGATTAGGTGCTTCTTGACACGCGCAACTTGAACCTGTCTCACCTACCATCCAAACTCCAGCCTCGCTTCTGTGGTCCTTTTCTCATGGAGGCACAGGTGACACCAGTTACATTCCGCTTGCGCTTACCAGATACATGGAAGCTTCACAACGTCTTCCATGTCTAGCTACTGAAACCCAACCAACCAACAGTTCCAGGGACCCCAACCAACAGTTCCAAGGACGGCAGCTACCTCCACCTCCACCTGTACTTGTGCAGGATGAACCAGAGTACGAGATCGAGCGCGTTCTCACGCATCGGCGCCGCGACGGCAAGACCCTCGAGTTCCTGATACGCTGGAAGGGATATGACCCCACTGAGGACAGTTGGGTTGCGTAAGCTGATATGGGCAACGCACGCCGTGCTCTCAAGGACTATCTTGTCAAGCAGGGTGTATCTCACGCCACCCATCTTTGAGGGGGGGACGTGTGAGAGTACATCGGCTTATGCCAGCTATGCTTGCTTGCCTAGACTTTATTATGCTATTTCTAGCATAGGTTTATTTTATGCATGCATGAATTGCTTGATTTCCTAGGCTAGGTGCTTTCCTATATTTTATTTTAATTATAGCAACGAGCTAGGTTGCGTACACCAAATTCTGGGCTATTCGGTTGCCACCAAATTGCCTTCCACCGAATTCGGGAAGGTTCTGTTCGGGACGCTTCGCGACCCTCGGAAACTTCGCGTAACACCTGGTTACTGGGCCTTGTGTCGAGCCTTTATATAGCCTCGTGTTGTACCCAGGTGATTCATTCAATTCACATTCTCTTTTCTGAGCTCGATCCTAGATCCTCACACTTTGAGCACACGCATCTGGCGATCTACCTACACCACCTGACCCACCTGCGCTAGGTCCTCACCCCACTGCGAGGAGCGGGATCGGCAGGGGCGTACTGCTCAATCTGTTTGGCAGTCCCGTGACACGACGGCTTGCATCGCGCTGAGCAGCCTTCTTCCTGAATCGGAGGAGGTGCACTTCACTCAAGTTCGAACTGCTAGCAATTTGCTCGTTGCGATTAAGGCCCGCTACTTCACTCCCTCCTCTGCATCTCTCGACCGACTGTTCCTGCCGTTTCTGTTCCCTGACTTGGCTTCGTTCGATCGAGCTGCTGATCTTATCGCTCACATGCACTCGTTAGATGCTAGTTTTTGTGCAGCTTGTACTGAGGCTTGGGTTGCACTGCTCCCTCCTCCTATGGCGATCACTATATACTTTATCGCCACTAGCCTACCTGACCACCTAGCCTCTGTTCGTGATGCGCTTCTCCTGAAGCACCCTAGCGAGGTCACCATCGACGTCCTTGAAACTGCACTCAAGGGCGTTGAGAGCAACCTCCATTCTGTAGCTTCCGCCTCTGGCGCTGTATCCCATCCAGTGTTCCTGGGTTGCACTGTCCCACAGCTCCCCACCTTTACCGCTTCTCTTGCCTCTACTGCGTATGATGAGTCTGCATCCGCTGCCACTACTGGTGGGCGGTCCTGGAGCAGGGGTGGCAAGAAAGGCGGGAAGGGTGCTGGCAGCAGAGGAGGTGGAGGGGGCGGCGTAGGTGGAGGGGCTAGCGGTAGTGGAGGGGGCAGCGGAGTCGGCGACGAGCCTAGGTGGCGGGGCCACCGGTGGTCCTCCTGCTGTGTCAGGTGGAGGCGATGTTAGGGTTGGTTTGGGGCCTGCACGACTGCCAGTTGGAGGTTTCGGAGTGGCGGCCTGGTATACGACTCATCAGCAGCAGCAGCAGCAGCAGCAGCAGCAGCCGCCTCTGCAGCGTCAGCAGAATCGACAGCAGACGGAGCAGCAGCGTCCGGGTCAGTGGCAGCTGCAGCAGCCGTCTTTCCAGTGGGGACCTCGCAGATCTGGTAGTTCGGGGCGTGGTAGTGACCGCCTAGCTTTGCGTCGCGTGGTGCCACCCCCCCACCCCGTCAGTACATTGTTCAGAGAGGTACTCGTCAGGGCTTTCCCTGTGGCCGCCTCCACCCACCCGATCAGTGCTATGCTCAGCTCACTGACCGCGTGCATCAGGAGCGCGGCCCAGGCCCTGCTCCTGACTGGTTCCCTTTTGTCCAGATCCATGTTCTTGCATTGTGGGGCATGTCTGTGCCCCAATTACTTGATGCTTTAGGATCTATGCGTGCTATGTATGCTGATGTTGATTATAGTGCTCCTCGATCTGTTTACTAGCCTGATCGTGGTTTAGGATCTTTGTCTGTTGCTAGCATAGGTTCTTCTGTAGACCCTAGCCCAGGTACCACTTCGGCAGACACGTCGCTCTCCTTCACGTTGGACTCTGGTGCATCGTAGTGTTTCTTCTATGACCATACGACTCGTACACCGCTTCCGGCTCCTGTTTCAGTTGCACTAGCTGACCCTACCTCCGCACCAGACGTTACTCACAACTCTACTACACTTCTGTGCCCAGCTGTCCCCTCGAGTGTTCTTAGTGGTCTCCACATCCCCTCATTCTCTAGGAACTTGGTGGGTGTGTGATGCCTTTAGGACCGTCATGTCGGTGTTTGGTTTCCTCCGTCGGAGAGTTTCGGGACTTGCGTGGACAACGGTACGTATGCCAATCTGGCCACTTTTCACCAGAAGCCTCGCTCCGGCCTTTTCACACTGCACACCACTCCTCCCCAGGTAGGTGCGTCTGGTAAGGTTGCTGCGTCTGGTCAAGTTGCTGTGTCGTGTCGGTCGCTTGCCCACCCTACCGTCCTGTGGCACCACCGTCTTGGTCATCCGTCTCTCCCGCGCCTTCGCAGCATGGCTAGCCAACGTCTTGTCTCGGGTCTCCCACACGACTTTCTGTCGCTCCCTCCTTCGTCCGTGCCTCCATGCACTCCTTGTGTCGAGGTTCGGCTGCGCGCCGCCCCTCACTCCTCCTCCCTTTGTCCGGCCATTGCACCCTTTGAGACTCTCCATTTGGACGTCAGGGGTCCCACCCTTCGCCCCGAACCTGAAGGGGAGAGCTTCTTCCTGGTGATCGTTGACGACTACTCCCGCCATACCACCATCTTTCCCCTGGAGAAGTAGTCCTAGGTGACTTCTACGCTGATCCGGCGGGTGCTTGCTACTGAGGGAACTCATGGTCGTCGCGTCAGTTGTCTCCACTCCGACTGACGGGGTGAGTTTTGCTCCGGCATTCTCACAGGATTTTGTCGCGAGTAGAGCATCCTCCAGTCTCGGATGCTTCCAAAGTCCCAACAGCAAAATGGGGTTGCTGAGCGCCGCATAGGCTTGGTTATGGAGTTCGCGCGTACCTCCATGATCCATGCCTGTGCGCCCCATTTTCTGTGGCCGTACGCTGCTCGTTACGCTGCTCACCAGCTGAACCTCTGGCCTCGTGTCTCTTGGCCAGGGGATTCACCGACCAGTCTTTGGACCGGGTCCCCTGGTGTTGCATGGCAGTTTCGTGTTTGGGGCTGTCTTGCACTTTTCCGCGACACCTCCGTGAACATGCTCTCACCTCGCGCCCTTCCTAGTGTCTCTATTGGTTTTCCGGAGGGATCCTCTGACTACACATTTTACCACCCGCCCCTCCACTGTTTCCTCGACTCCCGTGACATCAGGTTCGACGAGTCTATCTCTTACTACGCCCGGTACCCGTGTCGAGGCCTCCCGATTCCACCCCCTCCCCTTTTCCTTGCCCCCGCTCCTCCTCCTGCTCCCACTCCTCCGGTACCCCCCTCCCCCCCTTGGCCCTGCCCCGGCTGGTGTGTAGCACGTCACCCCCCTCCCCTCAGTAGCGCGTCAGGTCCGGTCTCCGTCCCCAGAGTCGTCCTCATAGTCACCGCAGCAGTTGTCAGCGAGTCAGCCGCATGTTCCCGCAGACTCTGGAGGTGCTGGTGCTGGAGGTGCGGGCCCTGGAGGAGCTACCTTTGTGGGTGCTGGCGCTGAGGGTGCTGCTACCGGAGGTACGGGTTCTGGGGGTGCTGGCGTTGAGGGTGGTGTCCATGGAGGTGCTAGTTCTGGGGGTGTGGGTGTGGCCAGCATGGGGGGTGAGGGTACTGGAGCTGGTCGTGTTAGTCCTACAGGTGCTCGTTCTGAGGGTGCTGGAGCTAAGGAGGGCGGAGCCAGTGCTACTACGTCTACGGTACCTGCTCCGCCTCCGCACCGCTACCCGACTTGACACCAGGCTCTTCTCCAACTTGAGCGTGAGGAGCAGGAGAGGTTGGCGCAGGAGAGGCTGGAGCTGGAGCGGCAGCAGTAGGAGCTGCAGAGGCTAGACCTTGAGCAGCAGCGGGAGGAGTAGCAGCGACTGGCAGTGTAGCACCATCAGGAGCAGCAGCAGCAGTGGCGGCGGCGGCAGCTTCAACAGCAACAGCAGCAGCACCACCACCACCAGCAGCAGCAGCAACCGCCGCTGCAGCAGGATACATTGCTGCTACTGGCAACCTTCTCCCTTCTCCTTCTATTCACCGGCTATTCACCGCCTTCTTACAGGGCCGTCTCCATGAGGAGATCTGGCTGCGCCGTCTTCCTGGCTTCACTGGCATCTTCCCGCCTGGGACAGAGTGGAGACTAAGACGACCAGTCTACGGTCTCCGCCAAGCACCCTGTGAGTGGCACGATAATTTTCCTTCGACACTCTCCGACCTTGGCTTTGCACCGTCCACTGCTAACACGTCGCTGTTTGTTCATCATGGGCCCACAACTTTCTTTGTTCTTGTCTACTTCAACGACCTGGTCTTCGCCACTGCAGACATGGTTGCTCTGGCTGAGGTGAAGTCTGAACTGCGGAAGAGACACACATGCACTGACCTTGGTGAACTACGCTGCTACCTTGGCTTGCAAATCACCAGGGACAGAGCCACTCGCACCATTACACTCACTCAGTCACACATGGTGCAGCAGGTCCTTCAGCGGTTCAGCTTCAGCACTTCACCACACAGCCCACTTCTCTTAGTGTTGACCACAGACTCGCTGGCCTTTTTTCCGACGAGCCCTTTGAGTCCAGTGGTCCCTACGCAGAGCTTGTGGGCTGCCTCAATTATCTGATGACCTGTTCTCGCCCGGACCTGGCCTTCCCTCTCAGTGTCCTTGCTCGGTTCGTTGCGACTAGGAGGCACTGCCCTGTTCACTGGAGGGCTGCTGTGAGGGTGGCGAAGTACCTGGCAACTACCTCAGGCATGGGGCTTGTGCTTGGAGGGACACAGCCGGTTGTGCTCACCGGTCACTGCGACTCCTCTTACACTGACGACGTCGAGACTCACAGGGCTACACAAGGGTACTATTTCAGCCTAGGCTCTTGCACTGTGTCGTGGAGGTCAACTCAGTCCTCGTCTGTTGCGCAGTCTAGCGCTGAGGCTGAGATCTACGCCGGAGCCATGGCTACACAAGAGCTGCGCTGGTTGACCTTCTTGCTCACCGACCTTGGTGAGCGGCCGAGCACTGCACCGACCTTGTTCGCTGACAACAAGGCCATGATTCTCCTGTGTTGAGAGCCTCGACTGGAGCACATCGACTTCAGGTACTTTCTCCTGCAAGAGTTTCAGTGACATGGACAGGCACGTTTGGAGTTCGTGGCCTCAGAGGCCAACACAACAGACATTTTCACCAAGGCTCTTCCGGCCTGGTGACCACCACATGTTTTGTGTGCAGTTAGGCCTTGTTGACACGGGTTCTCGGTTGCTGTAATCTTGGTTGTTGTCTCTTGCATTGCGTGTTCTTATATGATATATATTTGTAAACTTTTGGACTGGCCTTGTGGCCTATTAAGTGTGCTCAGACTGTGTAGCGACTTTGTGATCCACCCTGAGCTTTGCTTGTCGTGCTTGTTTTGATGCTACTCACTGAGCCTATGGGGGTGTGTCAAACTATGTTTATATATTTTAGGTAGGCTGTAGTGAGTTGCATCTTAGGGGGTACATGTAAGACCCTCGACATTGTTCTTGTACTCCCTCATCCTTACCTAGTCCATCCTTTCCCCACCTAACTATCTTAGTATTCTAGAGTTGATAGTATCTAAGAAAGTATGGCATCTCTTTGCTAGCAAACCCCCGTAGAGTGGAGTTCCCCCCATCCTCCCCTCATGTCTTCTCCTTCCCCCCCAAACTATCGGGACCAAGGTCCACCGGAGAAAGGAGAAGGGGGGGGGGGGGGGGGGGGGGGAGGAAGGGGGTGCTTGTTGTAAATATTCGATATCTTACACTCGAGTTATTTTTCATTGCAGAAGTATTATTGTCGCATAATAACGTACCTGCACCACACACTCTCACCCACAGCACACACCCTCGCCTGCAGCACACTCTCTTGCCTGCAGCACACTCTCTTGCCTGCAGCACACTCTCTCGCCTGCAGCACACTCTCTTGCCTATAGCACACTCTCTCGCAGCACAATTTCTTCTCTTATGGGTTCGAGCTAAGTGAGCTCCACAACACTCTCCATTGCACACACTCTCATGGCATCATTCACACGCATCTCTCATGCCCGTCTGTGCCACAAATTTCTCATTTCTCAGATTTTGTCGCTCGCTGCGTTGCGTTGATCTTGTCGATATCCATCGGGTCGGCGGTCGTGGGTGGTGCCAATCGCTCCGTGCCGAATTTCCTATTTGGCAAGGTTGACCTCGGGTCAACGTGTCGAATCATTCCGCTGCACACACCATGTCACTGTAGTTACTGTAGTTTGTTGCGATCACCTGTAGATGGACTTCGTTTTTCAGCCCCACAACATATGCTTGGAATTTTTCCCCTTCGGTCTGGTCGGTAATTTGGTTGAAGAGGTTCTCCATCTGATGTGTGTACTGTGTTACACTGTCGTACTTTTTATGCCAATAAATCTGCTTCCACGCCATGTAGCTCAAATTAATCGTTTCAAAACGTTGAATTAAAGCTGCACGAAACTGCGTCCATGACCCCTTGCCTCGGATATCAATGGTATTGTAAACCCACTCGAGTGCCGGGCCTTGTAACAATGTCACTTCGAGCCGAATCTGCATTGCATCATTTGTCGGGGTTGTACAGCTTACGGCCTCGAAGTACATTAAGAGGGTCGCAACGAATCGACAGACATTGGTGTCCCTCGCATTTGGATTGAACGTCTCCGGTAGGCTCGGCCGTCATGCCTCAAGATTCACTGTAGCTAGTGTTGCTACTGCTGTGTGAAATGTCGGTGTCGCCGCTACTACTGCTGCCATCTTTGCTCCATTTGCTGCTGCGTTCGCTGCTGCCGTGGCGGCTGCCGACTGGTTCGCTAGTAACGCCTCAATTCGCCGGAGTGCTGCTCGCGTCTGGTCCAGTTCGGTGCGTAACTCCGCAATTTCTTGTACGAAATTATCACCGTTTTCATCCATTTGGCAATTTACCATAAAATTTGCGATGAAAATAATTCAATTTGGTGCGCTGGTCGACTTACTGCGTATCGAGTCTGTTGTAGGATCGTCGAGGGCGAATTCTGTACGTCGAGTAATTCTCCCTCAGTCAATTCCGCATCCAATCTTGGCCGTTGAGACGAAAATCGATGTGACGATCCAAATTTCAGCCTTTTTGGGCGAAACTCTCTGGGACGTTAAGATGCGATTTGATCGGACGGTCAAAATTCTCACCTTTTCGCCAATAAACCTGAGGCGCGTTTGGAAACGGGATCGAGGGGACGTTAAAAATTTGCACAAAACTGGTTCATGTACCCGAAATTGGCGCCTTTCGTCATTCCTGTCGCGGTTTAAAAAGGCTAGGTTCTAGCGGTTGAAGACTTCACGTGTAAACGAGCTCTGATTACCGAGTGTGAGGATCGATAGGATCGAGTTCAAAAAGAGCGAATGTATTGACTGATTAACGTTGGTACAACACAATGCTAAATATAGTCTCGATACAAGGCTAGTAACCCAGGTGTTATGCGAATGTTCTGAGGGTCGCGAAGCGTTCCGAATAGAACCTTCCCGAATTCGGTGGCAACCATAAGGCCTGAAATTCGGTACACGTAGCCTGGTTCGGTGCTATAACTATAAAAAAAATTAGGAAAGCACCTAAACTAGGGAATCAAGGATAAACATGCATGAGAAAAGAAACCTAAGCTAGAAAAAGCGTAAGAAATGCAAGGCAAGCTAGCAAAGAAACCATAAGCCGTCGTACCCCCGTAGTTTAGGAACTTGCAACGAGCTGGTGACTACAGGAGGTGAGATCGTTGAGTGAGTCTGTACCCTGGTCCCTGGTAAGTTGTGCCTCCTTGCGAGTGAGGTTGCGGTACGAAGGTGGGTTGAGGAGAAATTTTGTTTTTGGCTCCCCTTTTCGACTGCATGTCCCTTCTTGCTGTAATTGCGGACAGTATCCTTTTCTCTATTGGTGCCTCTTCACTCACTGCACATAATACAGCTTCTCTCACATTTTCCCCCTTTTCGTTGAATATGTCAATTTCCAGTTGTTCGATTAAAAGAGTCACGCAGAGTGAAGCTTCAGAGATGTCGCTTGGGCGCGGAGGAGCGACTTGCGCTGTCGCCATTCTGGGCTCAAACCGGTGTGAATGACTATCATGGATACATCGTCCGTGAGGTGACCACTGCTTTTCTTGAATTAATTCCTTAGATATCTGTAGGGCTTGATATAGACTAGGCTTCCTCTCTATGAGTCATTCTAACGGCAGTGGTGAGTTGGGGGTCGATTTATTGTCACAAGATTTGTCATCGTGTACATGCCTCATAGATGTTGATTGTATAGGTGGTTGTGGTATTTTGCTCTAGCTAGTTGTGGGCTAAAGGCTTGGGCAAAATATAACTTTCGGACTTGTTGCGTGCTAGAATTGACCTCGCACCCACCAAGCACCAACGAACATTCGCTATTCACTACAACACCTTTGGTGTTGCTGGCTTGGCATTTTGGGTTGTTGGGGTTTTTTGTAGGGCGAGGGTTGGGGTGGTAGGGTTTGTAAAACTCATCATTTTGCAGATCTGAAATCGTGCGTAAGCCATTCCTAGATCTAATCCATGGCTGCCAAGTAATTCTGCCAGGATACCTCGTCGCACTTAAATCGCGATAGCGATCGGCCTAGATGTTGGTTGAAAGCGTGCTTTATCATTATGGAAAGTATATATTAAGAACGCTCTAACGCGCACCCCCTCATAGTTTTAGGTTATGTGAGGTGCACGCAATGGTTCCCCGAAATTGGCGGACTTAATCTCTTACTTTGCTCTCCAGCTTCATGCGCTTTCCATCAGTGGTATCAGAGCTGGTTAGGCCAGCGACATTCCCTCCTATTATTAGATTTCGAATTGGTTTAAGACAATCCAGAAACTAGATGGTCCTCCTAGGTTCACCAGCTCAGATATTTCGCTATGGTGCTTCCGTTTTACACTTTGACAAGGTACTAAAGACCTAGAAGGCGGTTTGGAGGGATCGGAGCGACGCCCTAAAGCTAATGAAGGAGAGGCATCTGCTGAGTGTCTTGCCATTCGGGAGAAGGGGCTAGGGGAGCCTCTAGCTCATCCATAAGTTAGGGAAGCGGAGGCGGAATAGGAGCAACACGAACCGGAAGGCAACGCGTTAGTGCGGATAAGCTATTTAAGGCACATGGGGCAGGGGACCGCACGGACAAGCAAGCGTTCTAGTACCTGTTTTTGGGCCTTGGAAGGTAGAGATCCTCAAGATGCTGATTGACCTTAAGAAGAAGCAAGGAGCAGCTTCCCAAGCATAAAAGAGAGTTCAAGATCGGCACTTGCAAAAAGGCTTCCTAAGCATTCTCACCTGGAGGAAGCGGTTCTACACCATGGAATGCAACTATGGCGATGGGGAGACCACGGTGCAGTACCTCCTGAGGGTGGATGAGTATGTGAGGGCCTTGGAGGAGTTAAACTACAAAGTAGATGAGATTGAGATCATCTACACCGCACACCAAGGGCTGGGCCAAGAGGCGAACGAGGCCCTACTGCAGTAACTTGACCTTGAGCATCAGAATTGGACCAAGGCCTGGATATGGGAGGTGTTAGTCTCTGATGAGGCTTGCAAGTGGGATGTTGTTAGAGGAATTGAAGGGGGGAATGGGGGCAGAAGATAGGGGTGCCTCCAAGAAGTATCAGCAGCGGCAAGGAGTTGGAGGGAGGAAGAAGGAGCTTGACATGTGCCTCATCTCTGGATATAACTGGATGCACTCGTGGAAGGAGTGTTGGAGCCAGCCAGATGGGAGGAAGCCTCAAGGCTACCCAGGAGAGGCTCCACCCATCACTAGGCCTGAATGGGTGGAGAGGAAGATGAAAAATGGAGCCTGGAACAAGAAGGGGAGCAAAGGAAAAGCAGCAGCAGCGACGGCAAATGAGGATAAGAAGGGAAAGGAGGACTCGTCGGATGATGTTTTCTCTTTCCTTACCTTGGAGAAGGAGACGGCGCTTGCTGGTTGTGTGTTGACTGACCCTAATCACCTCGTTAAAGACTCTGGTGCCACTGCAGGAACGGTACCATGGCGCGACCTCTTCACTACCTACCACTCCCTCCCACCTAACTCAAGAAATGTAATTGTGGGGAGCGGAGATACGCTGCAAGCAACCGGCATCAGCACCACCACCATCAAGGGGAAGGATTGGGAGATGCTGAATGTGAAGGGTGTGCTTCATGTTCATGAATTGGCAGCCAACCTTCTCACATGCTCTCAACTTGCTAGGCAAGGACACGTATGCACCTTCACTATGGAAGGGTGCACGGTTTTCAAGGGTGGAGCTGTGGTGATGGAGGCCAAGTTAGACAAGGGTTTATATGTGAAAACATCGCAAGCCTTGTCCCCCAACAATCCCATGAGCTCCTTCCATAACTTATTGGTAAATGCTGGGTCTCTGTGTGAGATGAGTGTAGCGGGGATGCCGTAGATGGTGATGATGCAGTCAAAGAAGAGGCGAGCAGTTGCTTCAGCTGTATCCCGTGGCGTTGGTCGGAATGAAATGGCCCATTTTGGAGAACTTTTCGATCACGACGAGGATGGTGTCATGTCTCCGTGAGGTCGAAGGAAGTCATGTGATGAAGTCGAGGTTAACGACATGCCATGGCTGCTCCGGTACGGGTAGAGGCTGAAGTAACCCTGCTTTTTTCTGCTTGCTACTATTCATCCACTGGCACTTGTCGCATGAGGTGACCAACTGCTACACGTCTGCTGCCATCCGGGGCTAGTAGTAATATTTAGCTATTCCCGCTAACGTCTTGTTGCTCCCAACATGTCCCGCGTATGGTACGTCATGAAACTCTTTCAGTAGAATCTGCCATAGCGGGGCATAGTTCCGTACCCAAATCTTTCCTAATCCCTTCCTTATCGCCAAGTTCTTCTCCCACTGTAACAGCTTCTGTTTCTGTGCTGTAGAGATCTCTGCATCCACGGAGTACCCATGTTGGAATAGACCCTCGAGCAGAGGGTTCATCCCGTCGAGTTGGATGCTTGCTACATGACCGGGGTGGCTCAACGCGTCTGCTTTGTTGTGTAGCCCGTGATTGTATACGATGTCGTAGTGGAAGTGAGTTTCTAGGAAGTCCACCCACCGCACCTGTCGTTGTGAGAGCGTCGACTGCGACTTCAGGTATTTGAGGCTGCAGTGGTCAGTGTAATCTGTAGTCTTGGCTCCTTTTAGGTCACACCTCCACTCCTCGAAGGCTATGACAATCGCTAAGGCTTCCTTGTCATGGATGTAGTTCTGCTCCGTGTAGCTTCTTACTGAGGTAGGCGATGGGTGTAAACTCCGTCCATGATCCTGCATTAGTCTGTTCCAACTGCCTGGTCACTAGCGTTTGCTTCCACCACGTAATCTCTGTCTGGATTTTGTAGGATGAATACTGGCGCTGTAGTCAGTGCTGTCTGTAGCTGCTCCATGGCTTGCTGAGGAGGAGTATCCCATTTGTAGAGCGTATCCTTTTTCAGTAGGTTGGTCAATGGCGCTGCTATCTGAGCGTACTGCGGTACAAACCTGTTGCAGTAGTTGACGAAGCCTAGGAACTGCTACAACTCCTTCACGTTCTCTGGTACTTTCCACCTTTTAACGGCTTCGATCTTCTATGGGTCCACGTGTACTCCTTCTGTACTCACCATGCGCTTCTTCAGTGCGAAGTCGCTCTTCGACAGCTTCACGTATAACTTATTCTTCCGCAGGATCTCGAACACCTTCCGCAGATGCTCCACGTGCTCCTTCATGTTCTTGGAGTAGATGAGTATGTCTTCCACGTACAATACTATGCAATCGTCCAGTAGGGGCCGTAGGATATGGTTCAGCTCCGCCTGGAATGTTGCTGGTGCGTTGCAGAGTTTGAACAGCATCCAAGTATTTGTAGGAGTCGTATCTGGTACGGAACACCATCTGGTGGATCGAATTGTCCGCCATCTTGATCTGCCAGTAACCCAATCGTAGGTCCAGCTTCGAGAACACTGTTGCTCCACGTAGTTGATCCGGTAGGTCGCAATGCGCGGTATGGCATAGTCTGTTTATTCAGTGCAAGGTAGTCGATGCACATCCATAAACTGCCGTCTGGTTTTGGAGTGAAGAGAACAAGTTCACCGTAGGGAGAGGTGGATGGGCACATCAGTTCTCTGTCCAGTAGATACTCGATCTGTTTTTTCATATCCGTCAGTTCCGTCAGACTTACTCGGTATGGTGTGCGTGAGACG
The DNA here is from genome assembly GCA_947471745.1 of Closterium sp. Naga37s-1. NCBI lineage: Eukaryota > Viridiplantae > Streptophyta > Zygnematophyceae > Desmidiales > Closteriaceae > Closterium > Closterium sp. Naga37s-1. The sequence goes on along the minus strand of CANJKZ010000037.1, from coordinate 168,948 downwards.
GGTTTCGCTCCTGGTTCCTCCATGATCTCGTGCTCGTGGGTGCGTGCTGGAGGTACTCCTACGGGTAGGTCGTCGGGCATGATATCTTTGTACCGCTCCAACACCTCCTTTACTGCTGCAGGTAGCTCGGAATTCGGCTTCTCCTCCTCTTCTGCTGCCATAACCAGTGTTAAGTAACACGTGTTACTCTCGTTCACTGTTCGTTTGAACGTGCTAGTGTCGTTTCTGGAAAGTCCCGTGGAAACACGGGTTCCTCATTGCTCTCATGCCTGTGCACATAGCCACAGGCGCGCCCATAGCTTCTCACACAATCTGGAGCTGCTGCTGCCGGAATCACAGGCAGCACAGGATCGCTGTTCGTAATTTGGTAACATCGGTTTCCATCTCAACGCGCCTATGTGCAGCTGCAGTGATGTTTTGCCGTGGATAGGAAGCTTCGTACCGTCCACCATTGTTGCTGAAAATCGGGTATCCTCCGCCTTCTCTCCAATTTTCTCTCCCGAATGATGCCCTGCTTCTTCAACCATGTAGTCAGCTCCTCCCCAAGGAACTCTCCACCCCTATCTGTCCTAATACGCATCACCTTATGCTGGGACTGCTTCTCCACTAACGGCAGCCATTCATCACGGATTATCACTGGCACGTGGTCCTCTTCTTGATGGGGTATGCCCATGTCACTCGGCTCCAGTCGTCCACGATGGTGAGGAAGAACTTCTCACCACGCTCCCCCACCACTGGCAGCGGCCCCACCACGTCCATATGCACTAACTCAAGCAGTTTCTTGCCGCCACCCTCGGTTGCATGGAATGGGAACCGAGTGAACTTGCTCAACAGGCAAGTTTCACACTTGTGGGTTGCTGCTGCACCTGTCAGCTTCAGCCCCTTAACCCCTTCATCCTTGTGCAGTTGCTGCAGTGCGGGCATAGCAATGTGCCCGAGGCGACGGTGGGCTGTCATCCAGTCCGTTTCACCTCCCCTTGGTGAAACCTTCAGCTCCTCTGCAGCTACAGCGTTGCACTCCCCCTGGAAGCCATTCCCCTTATCCCAGGGCACCACCGGCAGCTGCCACATGGACTTGCATATGTCCTTATCCTCATGCAAGTCCCAAAGCATCCGCTTTCCCAGCTGCCCCTTGAACGTTTTGGCGCCCACGGTACTTGTGCTCACCCCGCACTTGCCTAACTTCCTCAGGGAGATGAGGTTTGCCTTCAAATCAGGTACCAGCAGCACATCACTTAGCACCACCGGTTTGCCGTCAGCTCCCTTGAATGCAGCGCGCCCCGCCCCCGTCACCTTGAGCGCATGCCCGGAAGCCGACTTCACTTTAGCAATCGGTGCTGCCCCCACATTGTCCAGGAGGTCAGCCCTTGGCGTCATAGTCCATGCTGCTCCTGTGTCCAAGATCCACGTGTTGAGCGGGTGCAGCTCGGCTCCAGCATGGGCGATTACTGCGACCTCATCCGGCTCACCAACGTGGAAGAACTGACCGGCTTCCCTCTCCTCTTGTTCAGCTGGTTCATCATCGGCAACCGCTCCGGCGCCGCTCCCATCTTGAGTCCTGTTGGAGGGGGTCCACCAGGTGGGTTTGGTCCTGCATTTAAACCACGGGTGACCCACTTTCTCACAGTACCAACACTTGCATTCCATTCTCCCAGGTCCCCTTCCACCACCTCTGCCACCTCGGCCTCCACCACGTCCTGCTCCTCTACCGCCTTGCTGGTTAGAAGTCTCCTCATCCTTTGAAGCTCCTCTCCCAGTCCCTTGCCATTTCTTGCCTCTACCCCTCTTACCACCTTGCATTGCATAGCTGCTGCTTCCCTCCTCTCCTCCCCTCAAGTGACGCCTCCGGAAGTCTTCCTCGAGTATCTTGGTACGAATCCACTCCAGAGTCCAGAAGCTTTGGTTTTGGGGAAGGCTGAGGCCGCTGGTTCGGCGAAAGTGGTGCCATCGGTCCGTGAAATGTTGGCGTCACCGTTGCTGCTGCTGCTGTCGCTGCTGCATTCGCTGCTGCTGTCACTGCTGCGTTCGCTGCTGCATTTATTGCTATAGTGGGGCTACTGATTGGTTCATCAGAAGTGCTTCGATTCACTGGATCGCCGCCTTCGTCTGCTCCACATCGGTGCGAAGGCTGGAAATTTCCCGGGTGGATACGAAATTGTTGCCTTGCCCTTCCATCCCTGACATTGCGCGCCCGAAAACCAAATAAGCGCGGAATTGGTTTACATATCCGAACTCGGTGTTTAGTGTTCGTCAGCCCCGTGGTTGTTGAAGACGGTTGTTTAGGGGTCGAAAGAAGAACGCGTGTAAACGGGCTCTGATTACCAAGTGTGAGGATCGAGGATCGAGCTCAGAAAAGTGGGTTTGAAATTATTGATCCACCTAACACGAGTCTTTATACAGTCTCGACACAAGGCAGGTAACTCAGGTGTTACGCGAATGTTCTGAGGGTCACAAAGCATCCCGAACAGAACCTTCCCGAACTCAGTAGAAAGCAATTCGGTGGCAACCGAAAAGGCTTAAGTTTGGTACACATACCTTGGTTCGGTGCTATAACTATAATAAAATATAGGAATGCACCTAACCTAGGAAATCAAACATATCTATGCATGATAAGTAAATCCTAAGCTAGAAATAGCATAATGAAGTCCAGGCAAGCTAGCAATGTTAAGAGTTATAACGTTATGTGGAAGCGTTTAAACTGGTATTACAAACTTGTACTCGGCAACACTTAACATCACTTGCAGCCCTTCGAGCGTGACAGCTTGTCACCTCCTAGCCAAGGGCGTAGAAAAATTGCAAGCGAGTAGTTATGCCTTTCTCAGCCTGTAATCCAAGTAAGCTGGTCGAGCAGAGTTTCGGCAGCACCACGGTAGCGATTCTACTCTCGTCAATACGTAGTAGTAGAAAATGAACTTGAAAGGCGAAATAAAAAATAGTTGTTGTTTGAACAATTACAAGCACAAATTTATATAAAATCCTACGTACACACAAAAGGTAAGCATAAACGTAGCTGCAGAACAAGGTCTTGATTTTTGCCACGCTGTAATAGAAAACGGTTGCATAATTTCTTAGGATGTCTTTTTTCTTCTCTTGTAACACAAGGCAATTCCATTGCTGACTCCTCACATGAACATTTGCGGTTTCATGTGGCTCCCATATGGCTTCCATAAGCCTCACATGAAGTTCATGCGAGTTTACAGCTGTAAAACGGTTTTAACCGTTTAATGACGTAAACAACCGAATTGTATCTGTGGCAAAATCATTCTTTTATGCGGCGTAACATTCGTGCACAATTTCTTGTTCCGCGAGTCAACGGGGGGATTCTGTTTTTCAACGGAAATCCCACACGTCCCCACCTGCCACACGCCACGACCGAGATTTTTCTCGGTCGTGCTGTACAACGCGCATGATTGCGATCATGTGCGTGTACAGTGCGCGGGACAGGGCCGAAACGTGCCCTGTCTTGTTGCGATCGTGCTGTAGAGCACTGTCGCAACAGTGCGTGGCACACGCGCATGCCCTGTGGGGCCTCACGCGCGTGCCAGGACCCCACATGCGGTCCTGATTTCGTACCCTTTGACTCGCGCCAGAAGAGTCAAACGGCACCCCCTCGATAGTCAAACTATCGAGCCCCCTGGTACACCGCTCGCTCGCATGGAACCCCAATGAGCCTCGCATGAAACATTCGAATTTCATGAGACTTTCATGTGTCGCTCGCATGAACCTCGGATGAAACATTTAAGTCTCATGCGAGCTTCGTTTGAGCTCCATGGGGTCTTCATTTGAGCACTTCATGGAAGGCTCATTTGAGCGCTTCATGAGAGCTTTATTTGAGCGCGTCATGAGAGCTTCATTTGAGCGCGTCATGATAGCTTCGTTTGAGCGCGTCATGAGAGCTTCATTTGAGCGCGTCATGAGAGCTTCATTTGAGCGCGTCATGAGAGCTTCATTTGAGCGCGTCATGAGAGCCTCATGAGAACAGTGAAAACGAAACTGAAAACTCACAAGTACAAAATGCAATTACGAATGAAAACGAAGCACACAAAATGCAAGAACAAATGCGCACAAAACATCACAAAATGAAAATGAAAATGCGAACACACGCAAAATGCAAATGCGACGCAGGCGGCTGGTTGACGTGCAAAATTAAATATTTGCACCCAACAAGCAAAGCCGTTGTACTCTCACACTATACCTTGTTCCAATGCGTGTGCCTCAAGTGGAGAGGTTATATGGGGATGAAGCTGAGGAAGCCGCTTGTAGCACCCGTTGGAGGGACGTGGAGTAGGTGACGGCAGATTTGCTGCACCTACGCATGGGGCATGCGGGGAGGCAACAGCTTGTAGAGTGTGTGAAGAAGGAGGAGCTGAAGGGTGTGGAGATCAAGGAGGGTGGTGGGCAGCCAAGCAAGTGCCTTGATTGTACGACTGGGAAGCTTCCAAGGACATCTTTCTCTACCTCCACCAATAGAGCATCCGCACCTCTTGAATTGATGCGTGCGGATGTGTATGGCCCCGTGCAACACCGGATAAGGAGAAGGACAACAAGTATTTCATCACCTTCCTGGATGTCTACAGCCGCCTTAGTTGGATCACCTTGATGAAAACCAAGGATGAGGTGGCCAAGGCGTTCAAGCGTTAGGTACGCTATGCGGGCCAAGTTGAAGATACCAAGGTCTGATCGGGGTGGGGAGTACATGGGAAAGGACATGGAAACCTGAAGATAAGTTCATTTTCCTTGGGTTGTCGGGGAGGAGCAAGGCTTGGATGTTGTGGAGTGTGGCAGATCAGCGAGTAGTGGAAAGCAGGGATGTGGTCTTCCACGAGGTGCTGAGCTACAAGGGTTGGAAGGAGCATGGTGCTAGTATGGTTGGGAGTTCTCTCCAGGATCCCTACACCTCGTGTATCTTTGAGGGAGCATGGGAGGACCCTGGAGAGGAGGTAAATGAGCAGCAAGAGGAAAAAAAGGCAGCTGCACATCACCATGAGGATTCCCCAACTGCTGGTTCCACCCCTGACACTAACAAACCAGCCCATGACCCGCAGCAGCCTCAAGGGCAGCAGTAGCAAAAACAAGAGAAGCCGCAACAACCACCTGATCAGCATACACCGCCTGTTCCTATGGGTAGGTGGCAGCAACTAGTGCAGCAGTAGTTGTCCAAGTCACCACGGTCCCCCATGACGAGATAGATTTGGAAGGAGAAGAGGGAGGCATCACCACTGCGCTGCACCAGACGCATCTCCCGGCCAGCTGAAAGTTTCACACCAAGTGCACAGTATGCTTGGATGCATGATCATGAGGAGCATGATTGGGAGGAGTGCATGCTTGTAGATGCTGATGAGGGTGACTATGGATTTTTTTTTCTCTTATGGGTCAAGTGCATGAGCCTAAGTCAGTCAAGGAGGCCTTGTCCCGTCCTGAGTGGGTCGAGTCCATGCGTGAGGAGCTTGTGTCCCATAGGATGAATGAGTCCTTTGAGCTGGTTGATCTAGCTTGTGTGCCACCTGGAATGGAGGTTTTGAGGTGTCAGTGGGTGTGGAAGTACAAGCACAAGGCTGATGGCAGTATTGAGAGGCCTAGGTCCAGGTTGGTGGCCATGGGGAACACTCAAACACGGTGTGTTCACTATGGCCAGATGTTTACCACGGTGAGTAAGCCTAGTACCCTAAGAGGCTCCCTTGGGATGGCAGCATCATTAGGTTTCACATCCATCATATGGATGTGACCACTACCTATGTTCATGGGGCTTTACATGATGCAGCCACCTGGTTTTGATGATGGGTCCAGCAGAGTTTGCCGACTCAGAAAATCAATTTATGGGCCGAAGCAAGCTCCAAGGCAGTGATACCTCAAGTTTGATGAGGCACTGATGGGTTTTGGTTTTGAGAGGTCGGAGTGTGACCCCGCCTTGTACCACTTGGTGAGGCAGCTGTCCCTATACCTCTACGTGGATAACATTTTGCTCTTGTCTTCGAGCATGGTCTTGTTGGACGAGGTCAGGGGTCTTTTTTCCTCTTGTTTCCACATAAAGGACTTGGGGGGGGCTAAGTTGTTAGAGATTAAGGACCGAGTCTAAGAAGATTAGGGGCCGAAGTATCACAAAATCGTTGGTCTCAATTTCCAGACAGAGAAGTCTTCATCACAAGAAACGCCGTCGACGAAAAACGCACCGTTAGAACTCTCTCAAACTCAATATGTTGTAGCCCTTGACTAAGGCTATCTTTCCCAATTTGAATCGTATCAAAACATGGAGTATATCTCGAGTTATCAATTTTGGCGCACTAGGGGGTATTCTGCCACGGAAACTTAACTCAACCACAATTATCTCATAAGTTGCACACAAGAGAGTTGGAGTACCAATTAACCAGGTAGGAGGGGATGAGGAGGACGAGAGAGAAGGTCCCAAGGGAGTCCCCAACCAAGGAAACCCCATACCACACAGTTCCCCTCTCTATAGCAACCACACTTTGACTTTTGTCACTTTCCCAACCTCCACAATCCACCTCACCCAAGTTGGCCACACTTGCCAACCCAATTTGGTTTCTCCCAACCACTTGGCAGCATCTACAGTGATGTGGACGAATTTCCCAACCCCCAGAATTCTGCACCCCATACAGAGTCAACCCCATACTTCCCATAGTCGCCGCAACCAAATATGAAAAGCATACGAACTCCAACGTTCGTAACTTTCTTGGTCGTGCTCCGATCGCGACGATTCTTGGTTCGTCGGAAAGCTCTCGAGCACAGAAGTCATTTCAGATATCTGCTCAAGTCAAATGACATTCACACACACTCAGAAAATCCAAACCACACAAAATACAAATTCTTGCACACGCTCACACCACGCATGCAATGCACGAACATATGATGGGAGGCAGACAGACGTGAATGCGAATGATAGCATCACACAACATAAGTACCATTTGGGGGTGCAGATTTAGCGTGATGAGAGTGGCATCTTGATTCATCAAGAGTGGTACATTCTCAACATGCTTGAGCCATTTAGCCTTTCTAACGCAACCCCGTGCGTACGCCTCGCCCTACAGGCGTGCATGCACATGTTGAGGAACCATCTGATAATGAGTTGGTTCAGTTCTCTCAAAACATTGTGGGGTCCTTCATTTATGCGAGCACGACCAGAGTGGCTTGTCAATGAGAGTGGGCAGCGGCGTTTAAAGAAGCTACAAGTAGTTGCTGCTGCTGCACGTACGGCTCCTTGTGCACGGCTGATCTTGCACGCACAGCTCCTACTCTGGAGGCAGTTGCGCGTGCGCGCCCAGCTGCCGCCGCGCGCGTCTGCTCATGCGCGACATCGTGCGTGCTGCTGTGCGCGCTGGCGGCTGGGCAGGGTGCAGGACAGGACGGGGCGCAGGCGGACAAGACGTACAGCGGCAATTTAAGGGCGCGTGTCGGCGAGTTAAGGGCGCGCAGCGGCGGTTTTAGCACACGCTGCGCATGCCGTGCCTGCGCGTGTTGCCGTGCGTGCGCGAGGTCCTGCTGGGCGAGCGGCGCTGCTATGCGCGTGCGCGCGGGTCCCTTAACGCGAGTAGCGTGGGGAGCATAGGCAGCGGGGCCGCAGGTAACAATACGTTTTAGGTTGACGTGGCGTAACGGGGCAAGACGGGCCGAAATGGGGCTAAGGGTACATTCCTGTGTCGACATTTATGTCTCAATCCCCTTTTTCCCGAGTCGCGTCGAAACATTTTGTCAATCTCACGTCACAAAAAAATGAATGTATCGCGAAACTAGGCGACCACGTGAAATGCATAGTTGGGGGCATCTGATTGGGTGACACAAATTGCTGTACACCCGTTTCTTCAGCCGCTTGGCTGGGGTGTGGTTTCGACGTGCGGGATTTAAATCTGCGCGAAATTGGCATCTCGGGCAGACCAGGTGCATTGACATTTCGAACCGCGTGCGATTTTTTAACAATGACGGGTCAGTTTACAATTCGTCAGCGCATTTCACGCTGACCAATAAAAAATACAGTAATGGTTGCTAAAAGGCTACTCGCGTTTGAGACATTTTACATTATATGTTGTTTTTACACGTCAAAGATTTGAGACACAAATGTCGACGCAGGAATGTACCGTAAAACATAGGACCTACCTAGCTGCTACCATCGTATAAACAATCAACTCTATAGTATTAGGGTACATTCCTGTGTGGACACTTGTGTCTCAATGCCCGTTTTCCCGAGTCGCGTCGAAAAATTTGGGCATTCTCGCGTCACAAAAAAGGAATACTACGCGACCAGGCGAAATGTGACACGAAGTTCTGCGCCTTTGATTGGGTGACACGAATGACTGTACACCCATTTTCTCAACCGATTGGCTGGGGTGAGGTTTCGACGCGCGGGATTGTTTTCCCGCGCGAAATTGGCATTGGGCGCTGTCCAGGTGCATTGACATTGCGAACCGCGTGCGATTTCAAAAAAATGACGAGTCAATTTGCAACTCGTCAGCGACGTCAGCGCATTTCACGCTGACCAATGAAAAATACAGTACTGGTCGCTGAAAGGCGACTCGTATTTGGGACACTACAGTTTATGTTGTTTTTGGGTGTCACAAAGCGTTTGAGACACAAGTGTCCACACAGGAATGTACCCTTAGGATGGTTAGGCGGGGAAAGGATGAACTAGGTAAGGGTGAGGGAGTACAAGAACATTGTCGAGGGTTTCACATGTACCCCCTAAGATGCAACTCACTACAGCCTACCTAAAATATATAAACATATATGACATACTATACTAAACTAGTGTACTAGAACGCATAGTTTTATGTCTGGAAGACATATTGCCGTACTAGACAGAAGATCCTTGGGTTCCTGCAGCTTCAGCCATTGCAATCGCCTCATCGAACGAGTAACGTATATGTTCAACACGCTGAAGAATCGAGTCAACTGACTCCCCATTTCCACCCACGCCAGACCCGAAGAGCCTCGTATACAAGTCAGACAGTCTGACAACAATCTGGTCCATGTGGGGACGGCTTGATACAGGCATGCTTGTGCACTGCAGGGCCAGCTGTGTCAGTTGAAGAATGACATCAGGCGGAGCATCAAGGCATGGGTCTTTGAGGGTTTCAGCATCCAATGCTGCCAGCAGCGGCTCCGTCTGCAAGGGCATGCAAAAAAAAAGCAACAACTAGTTGAAATTATGTCGTCTTATGGGCTATTACTGAGGGGCGGGGAACACAAAAAAAAAAAAAAAAAAAAAAAAAAAAATGGAGGGAAGAAAAACAAGGTTGACGCAAATGGGGGGAAAAGTTCTCGGATTGACGCGCCCAAGGCTAGTGCAAAGTTCACAGATTACCCATTGCCTGATGTTGATGTTGTGGTCTCCCTCCCGCAGGATTGCCCTCTGGGATGTGAAGAGTTCCAACATGACTATGCCATAGCTGCTCATGCCACACAGTATGCACACCCCATTCCCACCAATGCCACACACAGCATGCATACATGTCAACATGCCAGTGGATGCACAACATTGACACAAGATGCGGTGCTACAAAGAGAGCGGAAGGTGCAGCATGGGTTGCATAGGCTGGTGAGGTGCATGTTTCAGCCCTCATATGGCAGCATGGAAAGGCACGAAGTTGAAAACGCATCATCAAGCAGAACATCGTGGTCGACACAGCAGAAAGACCCAATGGACAGGGCGCAGCATGGACTTAAGATCCATCCACCAGAAAGACCCACAGTGCTTACCAGCCAGCACCACCTAAGCACCACTTATATGGCACTCAAATATAGGAGTCTACGAGATTTGCACTCAGTGGTACCAGCACAGCACACCATCAACCACCGTACGCCGGCCATCAGCGTTCCACGAGACACGGTGGCAGCAGGTGCGGCCCACCTGTAGACGTCGTTGGAGGGGGCGGCTTTGCGCGACTTGGAGTATGCGGGGTCCACATAGCCCGGTGTTCCCAGAATGCGCGTCGTGTCACCCGTGCTCTCATTGCCCATCCTCACCAGCCCAAAGTCCGCCACATTGGCCTGCCACGTTGCCGTGCATGGAGGGCACAGGCGTGGTGGAAGAATGCAGTGTGGAACGAAGAGGAAGGAGAGGCAGATGGAAGGCTACTTACCCTACAGGAGGAGTCACTTGTACAGAAGATTAACGAATGTACATGAGATAATCAGCACGGATAGACCAGAACAACGATCCATAATAGACATTGCCTGGGTGATTTGTCGTTGTGTTCGCGCATGTATGTGCGGCGCGCGTGGGTGCATTTGGCATGTGTGTGTGCTGACCGATATATAGGCATAGGTGTGTGTGCTGACCGTCATGTGGGCATCGAGCAGGATGTTGGCGGGTTTGATGTCGCGGTGCACGATGCCAAAGCTGTGCAGGTACTGCAGCCCACGCGCCACTCCCAACAGCACTTGCACGCGCGCGCCCGTGTGGCGCCTGGGAGTGTGTGAGTGATGGGCGAAGGGGAAGGGAGAGGCACAATCGGAATGGGCTATGGAGATAGTGGGATGGCTTATTCACATGTGCACCTGCAATTGCACGTTCATCCTTGCTTTCACCGTCACCCACTTTGAATTGACCTTCACACATGCACCCATGTCGGACAGCACAGCAGGCCATCTCTTTCCAATGCCCCATCCCCCTCACTCTTCCCACCCTTCCCGCACTCCCAACCCTTCCACACTCCCCACCTTTCTCAGGCGCGTCGACGGGGTAGGCGGGCATGCAGGATTGCAGGTCACCGCTGGGCATGAACTCGTAGACGACGATCTGCTCATGCTGCTCCGTGCGCGCATCCATGTGCACACAGTACCCCAGCAGCCGCACCAGGTGCGGGTGGTGCTTCGATGCCATCTGCTCCACCTGCCCATGCCACGTCATGCACCATGCCACGTCATGCACCATGCCACGTCATGCACCATGCCACGTCATGCACCATGCCATATCATGCACCACGCCAGGTGATGGTAGTTGTCAATGCAATGAACTTGCAGTGGGTATACCACTAGATCGACGGAAACGGAATACACCAACCTTTGTACCCACGTGTGTGGCCCGCATGCTGCTGCTGGGACTGCTGATGGGACTGATGCTGCTGATAATGCTGCTGGGACTGCTGATGGGACTGATGCTGCTGATAATGCTGCTGGGGCTGCTGCGCAGGGGAGGCAGGGAGGAAGGGACAAACGGGGGGGTGGGGGAAAAGATGCTATGAAGATGCTCCAAGTCATGCTGCTCATATTGTGAGGAGGAGATTTTGGAAGAAGCAGAGAAGCATACCCGAATTTCAGTGACAATGCCAGCTTTAGTTTTGTCAACGAACATATTAGAAGCTCTTCAGTGTCAATACCTGGTCGACCACCCTCCACATCATTCTCTCCTGCCTTCAGAGCCTCTTGCATCGCAGCACTCTCGTGATGCTGCTTGCGCTGTCGGTGTCGCCACACAAAGAACCCAACCAGGCCAACGAGCAGCACAAGACAAACGATGCCGACCGCAATCGATGCTATAACCTCGGTCGACATGCCTGGTGATGGATCTGTGAAGAGTGGAGGTAAATCAGGGGCCAGTGGAACAGGATGGAGTCGAGTGAAAGGGGATGCCATGCCATGCAGAAGCGATGTCAGCACACTGCTTATGGTTGAGAGACCACGAACGATCGGCATGTGGTGCAGTGGCATGGAAGCACTGGCGGTGGCGACATGCATATGGCTCGTGAAGCTCGGGCTGCCTTGAGGGAAGAGAGAGCCTCAAGGTGTTGGGTCACACACCTGCAGAGGACGGCTGGCCTGCGGAAGCTGATTCCGAGGAGGTGCCTGGCTTTGAACTTGGTGCTGATGATGGTGGTGGTGCTGATGATGGTGGTGGTGCTGGTGGTGGTGCTGATGATGGTGGTGGTGCTGATGGCGGTGCTGATGGTGGTGGTGCTGATGATGGTGGTGGTGCTGGTGGTGGTGCTGATGATGGTGGTGGTGCTGATGGCGGTGCTGATGGTGGTGGTGCTGATGATGGTGGTGGTGCTGATGATGGTGGTGGTGCTGATGGTGGTGCTGATGGCGGTGCTGATGGTGGTGGTGCTGATGATGGTGGTGGTGCTGATGGTGGTGCTGGTGGTGGTGCTGATGGTGGTGCCGTTGGTGGTGCCGATGGTGGTGCTGATGGTGGTGCCGATGGTGGTGGTGGTGGTGGTGGCGGCGATGGTGAATGTGATGGTGATCGTGATGGTGGTCGTGGTGGTGGTCGTGATGGTGGTCGTGATGGTGGTCGTGATGGTGATCGTGATGGTGGTCGTGGTGGTGGAGGGGACGGGGTGGAGGGTGGTGATGACCCGCCAGCAGACGAATTACCTGCACAATGGAAACCCAAGGAAGAGACAATGACACGAGAACAAGGGGGAATTGGATTTGGCTGGCTAATGGCAAAGGGAAGAAAGCACCAGACTTCAAGCTTCATACTCTCCTGAGACATACGCATGCAATCTCTCATGTACGCCTCTCCAGTGGTGAGGCTGTATGGTTCCTGCTTTCACCTTATGCTTTTGTGTCAGTGCGACGGCATGCACCACACCCACACGCCTCACCCTGGGTGCATGCCTATGCTGCAGCAGCGTCACCACGATGCATGCAAAGTGAGGTTCTGAGAGTGCTAAGCACCATCCTCGGCACATAAAGTGCTAAGCCCCTCTTGAGAGTACCAGCAGCTTTTGTGCTCATCACACCTCACGGGACTGCCTCTGCCTTGGGCGCTTTACCTGGCAAAACGGCAACTCATGCGCTGTGAGAGCAGCCCAGGGCGAGAGCAAGCACCCACAACCGCGCTCTCTGTCTGCTGCTTGCACTGCGCATGGGGAGGTGTGATAGACGCGCCGCTTTCTCGGCGCTCCACAGGCATGATCAAAATCTAATGGTGGGGGTGCGTACTTACCGGGAGCGCAGTAAGGAGCGCCGGCAGGGGTGGCGGTTTGGAAGAAGCCTTTGGGGCAGATGCAGCCCTGTAAGGCGTCGCCGCTGTCGAGGCAGACCCCCGGCCCACACGGATAGCCACTAAGTGTCGGGTCCCTGCACGACCGGGGCACCGGCGCTGCCTCGCACATACGTGGGGAGCGGAGTGGTGGACGAGTGCGGGGGAGGGAGGGAGATAGAGAGGGAGGGAGGGAGGGAGGGAGGGGGGGAGGGAGGGAGGGAGGGAGGGAGGGAGGGAGGGAGGGAGGGAGGGAGGGAAGGGGGGGGGGGGGGGAGGGAGGGGGGGACGGAGGGAGGGAGGGAGGGAGGGAGGGCGGGAGGGAGAGAGAACGGGAGGAAGTGAACCCAACTCACCAGGGAGAGGGAGGGCGGGTGGGAGGGAACCCAACTCACCAGGGAGGAGGGATGGAGCGGGGGGGACAGGAACTTATTGCCAACTCAGTACGACCTATACAGTCAGGGATCGCACCAGTCCATTTGGAGCACTGAGAAGAGTTGTAGGTGCAGGAGCAGTTGTAGACGGAGGAGGTGTTGTAGGTGTAGCAGGTGTACTCGCTAGAGGCGCACATCAGTTCGACCGCGATGCACGACAGCGGCAACCCCAGATGGTTGACGCCGCCAGGAAACTGTCGCGTGCGATGCGATCGGGAAAGGGAGGGAAGGGGGAGAGAGGAGGAGAGACAAGTTGGCGGCGGAAGGCGAGGCAACAGAGAATGTACACGATGTGATCACTTGCGCCTCAACAGTCGCAGAGACGCACAGGGGATCTCACCGTCGTGACGACGCGCGCGCGTACTACCTGTGCCGTTGCGAGGTGCAGTTGGTCGCGCGGCAAGAGCACGGACGGAAGGAGCAGTGCTAGTAGCACAAGGGGCAGGCGCGGCGCTGGTGGCACCGCAAACGAAAAACGACGTCGAGGGCGGCGGCGGCAGCATGTTGGGGCTCGCGCCGGAGCACCTCCGGGTCCGCGGCAGGGCTTCTGTTCCGCCATGTGCTGCTTCGCGAAGGTCACTCAAAAATCGTGAAACCACTGATACCGTCAACTGTAGGTGCTACTCCCACGAAAATACCTTTTTTTCACAAACAAATCTCACGCGGCGGAATCACAACTTTCTACAGAGTCTGTAGGCGCATCAGCCCGGGCATCTCAAACATGTTTCGCCCAAAAAGCCCCCTCCAGGTTACCCACAGCTTACCCTGGGGCGGGATACCCCAAGGTCCTCCTCATCTAGGTGACCCACGGGTTCCTGCGATGGGAGTGCAAAAACTGCGTCACTTCCGATCCGAACTGAAAGGTCCAGCGTGGCAAATTTTTTTACAGACCATCGCATCCCCACGTGCCGTACGACCCTCCAGATACACCCAGTTTCGTGTTTAGGCACATCTGCCGCACTCAGCCGTACGCAAAAGCAAGTTTTCTTCTAAAAACCGTTATGTACCGTTCACCTGGAGTGTCTTTGCCCGCCACTACCTGGGGTTCGGTGGCAAGCACCAGACCGCTAGGTTCCAAGCATACCTGCGCACTGTAGCCAGTGAATCTCATTGCCAGAGTGGCGAGAAAGAGGGTCTACAGACAACGAACGTTGAACTTGAGAGGACCGCGTGGAAACCAAACCTTTACCAGCCTTTCGGAACGAATCAAACGCGAGCCGTGTCCTCGCTGTGAAATGCATCGCCAACACCACCGAATTTTGCCTACAATAAATATACCTACACTAAATAAAACCGTCAAACATGTGTTACTGTATTGAACATCACATACTGTTATAGACATGTTTACTTTTGTTACATACAAACAATATTCTACTTCATATAATTTCGCAATAACGAATGCCATCGTATATAGCAGTTGCCAAATTCACTCCACATATTTTATTCGTTTAATTATAACTTCCGTATTCAATCAGAACATTTGAAGTATAGCCTTGCATAACAATTTTACTATTTGAGCACTTTCTAACATGCAAACAACGTGCACCCTACACGCAGCACGTTATAAAAGCTATAACACTCCCTTATGAGAGCTCCCCCACAAACCTCACTGTGCTCCTGCAACACATGAGGCGACAAAAACAAGAACAAACGAGATAGCACGATTCTTACCTCATGAATATGTGATATAGCGTGACAAGATCGCCTTCCGTATTCCGCACAGAGTGGTGACATTCAGATAGGAGGAGGGTGGGGTAAGAGCGAGGAATGTGTAATTGCGACAAAGCGAACGAAAAAAGAATGAAACAAATCCTGTAACAAGGTAAAGGCATTAGGAAACCTGGCTGCTGATAAAGAAAACGGTGACAATTAAAGCCATGAAGCAAACGAAATGAGTGGCGCTCATTTTGTTGTGAAGAAAGAGGAATGGATGAACTAGAACAAGGTTAGGTACAAGTAGGAAACCCTAGGAAACTGTACCCCTTAGTGTCTGCCCCACTATAGCCTAGACAAGCTATATGATAAATGTTTGACACACCCCCATAGGCAAAGTGGGGGAGAACAAGAGGTCACAAGTCCGGTCAAGCAAAGCACAGCAAGCTCAGGGTGGATCACAACGTCACCACACATTCCGAGCAAAAGTTCAAAGGCCACAAGGTCAGTTCACATGCATGATTATATATAAAGGTAAACATGCAGGTGCAGGTATATATAGATCACAGTACAAAGCAAAGTCAAGAGGTAAGCAAGTGAGGCCAGGTAGGTACAAGACCTAACATAGTACAGAAGCGCTGATGATCACAAGGCTGAAGTGCCTTGGTGAAGATATCAGCAGTGTTGGCCCGAGAGGCCACGTAAGCAAGGCGCAGCTGACCACGCTGCTGCAGCTCACGAGCAAGGAAGTACCGAAGAGCAATGTGCTTTGTTCTGTGCTCCAGTCTGTGCTCCCGACACAAGGCCAGCATGGCGTTGTTGTCTACGTACAGAACTGGAGGAGAGCGAGGCGGCTCTCCCAGGTCAGTCAGCAGGTAGGTGAGCCAGCGTAACTCCTGTGCAGCCATGGCCCCAGCGTAGATCTCAGCCTCACAGCTAGAGCTGAGAACAGAAGACGAGCGGGTAGACCGCCACGAAACAGAGCCGGAACCAAGGCTGAAGGTGTAACCCTGTGACGACCGCTGCGTAGCCAAGTCGACAACCCAAGACGCGTCTGCGTGACCAGTGAGGACCACTGGACTCCGCCCTCCAAGCACTAGCCCCATGCCCGACGTACTGCACAAGTAGCGCAACACCCTCTTCGCTGCAGCCATGTGCTCTGGTCGGTGTCTCCCAGGAGCAACATAGCGTGCCAAGATGCTAAGAGGGTATGCCAGGTCATGTTGAGTGCAAGTCATCAGGTACATGAGGCAGCCAACAAGCTCTATGTACGGGCCACTTGGCTCTACGGACTCATCCGAAGGCAGAGCTGAGAGCGAGTGGCGAGTAGACAGAGGAGTGGCCTGAGGCAAGGAGTACGTGAAGTCGAAGCGCTGAAGGACCTGCTGCACCATGTGTGACTGAGTCAAGGTAATGGTGCGCCGTGCTCTGTCCCGGGTGATCTGCAAGCCAAGATAGCTGCGCAGTTCACCCAGGTCTGTGCACGTGTGTCTCTTCTGCAGCTCGGACTTCACGTGGGCGAGTCCAGCAGTGTCAACAGTAGCAAAGACCAAGTCGTCGACGTACACGAGGATGTAGAACGGCGGCAAAGAGGTGTCGGTGCGTAAAAACAGCGACGGGTCAGGAGTGGAAGGAGCAAACCCAAGAGCCGCAAGCGTAGTCCTCAGTGTGTCGTGCCACTCACGGGGCGCCTGGCGGAGACCGTAGACTGGCCGGCGGAGGCTCCACTGGGTACCAGGAGGAAACGACCCAGTGAAGCCAGGTGGGCGGCGCAGCCAGATCTCCTCGTGCAGGATGCCCTGTAGGAAAGCAGTGCTGAAGTCAAGAGAGTGAAGCTTGTAGTCGCGGTGAGCGGCTATGTGCAGCAGCACCCGAAGAGTGGTCATCTTCGGGGTGGGAGAGAAGGTCTGAAAGTAGTCAACTCCCTGCCACTGACTGAAGCCTCGAGCCACATAGCGCGCCTTGAAGACAGGTGGAGAACCTTGCGGCCGCTTCACCCTGAAAATCCACATGCCACTGACGATGTTCGCCCCAGGTGGGGGAACCTCGTCAACGTAGGTGCCTGTGGACTTCCAGGAAGCCATCTCTGCGTCCATGGCTGACTGCCACTGAGAGGAGTAGGGACCCTCTATCGCCTCTGCGTAAGCGCGCGGGGTCGGGATGTCTGGTGCATCCGGGTCTCCCTCAGGGGCAACTAGCATGGACACGAGATGAGGTAAAGCAGCAGCAAGACACTGGAACTCCTCCTGCCTGTCCTCGAGGACGTCCGTGCCAAGAGCACACTCACCCCCGACGGACGGAGGACAGACAGACTCAGACTCAGCAACAAGACTGGCGGCGTAGTCTAGACGACAGTGAGCAGCGAAGTCGACAAGCTCATCAACTAAGGCAGACGCAGCAGTGGACTCAAAGGAAGGGTCAGTGACAACAGTAGCCAGGAGACGCGTGACAGTAGGACTGGCAGCACGAAGGGAGTCAGACTCCGGGTCAGCAAGAGAAGGAAGAGAGGACTCTGGAGGAGACGGCAAAGAGACACGCTATGGAGTAGTGGAAGGACGCAGTGCCATCCGGTGCGTGCCCGGGACCGCAGGAGGACGCTGACGCAGAACACGACGACCAGTGCGAGTAGCACGAACAGGCGACGCAGGACGAGACTCAGGCTCACGACGCTCAGCAAGACCTCCAGTAGGACCAGTGTAGGGAGAAGGAGCAGGCAGTGTGGAGGCCAGCTGTAACTGTGACTCAGACTGGACAGGCGGTGGACACTCTAAGGAAAGAGCAGGACCAGTAGATGGCGGAAGACCAAGAACCTGCTCAAGGAGCGGAACGAAGTACGGCCGTGGTCACGCAGCACCTCCAGAACCAGCAGAGACAGCACCAGCACCCCCAGCGTCAGCTCCGACTCCAGTAGCGCCACCAACTCCAGCAGCACCACCAGCTGCTCCAGAAGCGCCAACTCCAGCGCCCACAGCACCACCGGCTCCAGCAGCACCTCCAGCTCCAGCACCTCCAGCAGCTCCAGCTCCAGCAGGACCACCAGAAGACGCAGCAGCTCCGGCTCCAGTACCTCCAGCAGCACCTACTCCAGCAGCACCGCCAGCTCCAGCACCGCCAGCAGCTCCAGCACCAGTAGCACCACCAGGCCCAGCAGCTCCAGTGCCTCCAGTACTAGCACCTCCGGGACCCGTGGCTCCAGCACCCCCAGCAGTAGTAGAACGTCTGGCGGATGCCCTCCGCACGACAGAAGGCTCGCAGAAGGTCGGAGGAAAACTCTCCACCTCTGTCGGAGTGCAGACACAGAACAGGGAAGTCCGAGCCGAAACTCTCTCTGAGCTGCAGACGGGCAGCGCGGATCCAGTCGATCAACACCTCAGTGACCTCACCCTTGCAGCGCAAGGGGAAGACTGTGGTGTAACGCGAGTAGTCGTCAACCACCAGCAGGAAGTAACGCTCGTGACCCTGTCCACGGACGCGGGCTGGGCCCAACACGTCCGTGTGGAAAGTCTGCAGCGGAGCCTCGGTCAGAGGAAACTCGGAAGAGTGAGGAGCGGCGCACTGCCGCCCCTCGACGCAGGGAATGCAGGTAGGGGCAAGCCCCGGAGGAAGGGGTGGGAGGGACCGGGGAAGACCAGAGACAAGGACACGGGAGGCCATGCCTCGGAGACGAGGCAGGGAGGGGTGCCCAAGGCGGTGGTGCAAGAGGAGAGTCTGGTGGGACATGAGGCGATACGAGCAGGGGGCAGACTCAGGACCAGACCGAGACGCTGCAGCAAACACCTGACCCGACGCAGCTACCTGGCCAGACGCAGTAACCGGAGGAGACTCGGTAGTCAGTGTGTACAGGCTCGACCCCGGCTGACGGGTAAACGTGGCCAAGTGTCGGCCCGTCCGAGCACACGTGCAGTGGGTCACTCGCTGACTCGCAGGAGTGAACTGGTCAACCCCTCCATCCTGTAGGTCAGCACCACTCACCAGGTTCGTAGAGAACGAGGGGAGGTAAAGACCTGACAGGGAGCCAGACGGGGCCGCCGGACAGGGTAGGACAGTGGAGTAGTGGGCAAGGACAGGACCCCCAGAGGGGTCTGCCAGGGAGACTGCAACCGGCCGACTAAGCGGCTTGAGTGTGGTGCGGTCTCGAAAGAAGGAGCGGGAAGCACCCGAGTCAAGGGTGAAGGTGTGCAAGACCGCAGCAGGCGCAGCACCAGAGAGAGCAGACTCACCAGCACCTGGAGCAGTAGACTCACGAGCACCTAGAGCAGCAGCCTCACTGGCACCTGGAGCAGGGGACGCACCAGCACCTAGAGCAGCAGCCTCACCAGCACCTAGAGCAGCAGACTGGATACCGGGGTCAGGCGGCACACACAGGTGACAGGCACCCTCAGCACTAGTAGACAATGCATACATGGCAGTGAGGATAGCATCATAGTCAAGAGCAAAGATATCTACCCTCTGCCTAAGCAGGTCCAGCCAGGAGGGGAGCTCAGCATCGTCGCCAAACTCTGTACGCCAAGCGTCGCTCAGACGGGCGAAGCAGCGGGACTCTGTGTGACCAGGTGTCCCGCAAGGCTGACCAGTCCGGACACCCGTGCGAATGACGTACGGGCAGCGAGCAGTATTCAGTGACCCTCTACTCTGAGCGTACCACTCGCGAAGCTGCTGGGGCGAAAGGGTCTCGCGCGGACGACGCTGCAGCTGCACCTGGCCACTACACGAAGCTCCCGAACTACTCACTCCAGGACGACTCCCACTACGGCCACCCCGACAACCCCAACTAGCGTACCACTCACAAAGCTGCTGGGGCGTGAGGGACTCACGCGGACATCGCTGGAGCTGCAGCTGGCCACCGTCAGGAGTAGCAGTAGCAGTAGTAGCCGCAGTAGCAGCAGTAGCAGCAGTAGTTGTAGTAGCCGCAGTAGCAGCAATAGCAGTAGTTGCAGCGCGGCCACCCCTACAACCCCAACTAGCGTACCACTCACGAAGCTGTTGGGGCGTGAGGGACTCACGCGGACAGCGCTGGAGCT
Organism: Closterium sp. Naga37s-1; assembly: GCA_947471745.1. Taxonomy (NCBI): domain Eukaryota; kingdom Viridiplantae; phylum Streptophyta; class Zygnematophyceae; order Desmidiales; family Closteriaceae; genus Closterium; species Closterium sp. Naga37s-1. The sequence goes on along the minus strand of CANJKZ010000037.1, from coordinate 148,900 downwards.
GCATCTGGCCACGCTAGGAGCAGCAGTAGCAGTAGAAAGAGCAGTAGCAGCTGATGCAGCAGTAACAGCAGTACGCACAGGGCAGTGCTCACCAGTGGTGAGAAGGGCAGGCGTACGACGGCGGCAATGGCGAGGCCGCTACCACTGCAGGGCGAGGGCTCCGCGGCAGCTACAGGGGCGGCTGCTCCAGGGGCGGCTGCTCCAGGGGCCAGGGGGGGCTGCTGCAGGGGCGGCTGCTCCAGGGGCCAGGGGCGGCTGCTGCAGGGGCGGCTGCTGCAGGGGCGGCTGCTCAAGGGGCCAGGGGCGGCTGCAGAGGTCCAGGGGCGGCTGCTGCAGGGGCGGCTGCTCCAGGGGCCAGGGGCGGCTGCTGCAGGGGCGGCTGCTGCAAGGGCGGCTGCTCCAGGGGGGGGCAGGGGTGGCCGTCCGAAGGTCGGGTGTGGGTTAGGGCAGGGCGCCGTGGCGGGCAGGGGCGACGCCGCGCGGGTCCCGCAGGGGCGTCGCGACGAGCGGGGGCGACGCCCGGGTCCCGTTGGGGCGTCGCGACGCGCAGGAGCCGCGCCTCGCGGGTCCCGCAGGGGCGTCGCGACGAGGCAAGGGCGACGCGCGGGTCTTGCTGAGGCGTCGCGACGAGGCAGGGGCGACACCCGGGTGGCGACGGGGCGGGGCCGCGACTGGCGACGGGGCGGGGCCGCTACGGGCAACGGGGCGGGGCTGCGAAGGGGCCGCGAAGGGGCCGCTAAGGGGCCGCGAAGGGGCCGCGAAGGGGCCGCGAAGGGGCCACTAAGGGGCCGCTAAGGGGTCGCGAAGGGGCCGCGAAGGGGCCGCGAAGGGGCCGCTAAGGGGCCGCGAAGGGGCCGCGAAGGGGCCGCTAAGGGGTCGCGAAGGGGGCCGCTAAGGGGCCGCGAAGGGGCCGCTAAGGGGCCGCGAAGGGGCCGCGAAGGGGCCGCAAAGGGGGGCCGCGACGGGCCTTAGGAGCAGGGCAGGCCGCTAAGGGGCCGAGAAAGGGTAGGGCAGGTCAGAGCGCGAAGCGCGCTTCGGGCAGGTTAGGAAAAAAAAATAATGGTGGGCCCTTAGGAAGAAACGGTCCCACTAGGGAACCCGCTCTATACCATGTGAAAAAAGAGGAATGGATGAACTAGAACAAGGTTGGGTACAAGTAGGAAACCCTAGGAAACTGTACCCCTTAGTGTCTACCCCACTATAGCCTAGACAAGCTATATGATAAATGTTTGACATTTGTAACCCTACCGTACACCATTTCAGCTTACCTCACGACGAGCACTAGGAGCTTCACTGAACAACAATTCTTAGGTCGATGCGCGTCGACGTCGAGAAATCACGCTTCGATCCTCGTGTTCGATTATCTGCCATGAAGAACCGATCGTAAAATAAGAGAAATTAGATGCATATCATTACCAACGGCAATCTATAAAATACTATGACGTCGCTTGTGGAAAAGAGACGGAACCTAATTCCTAAACTTAAATGCGAAACCTAACCACCATTAGAATCTCACCAGAGCCATCACAAGCTGCTACTAGTTCAAGTATGCTGCCTGAAGCTCTCGTATTAGCTGCTCTACGTGAGTATCATGAGCTGAAAACGACCTTAGGGCCCAGTTCAGCAGACGTTAAATAAATAAATTAAAAAAAAAAAAAAAAAAAAAAACAAGAGGTGACGAAATCGTCTTAGGGTTGCGAAGCGATTTGCATAAACGAATATCTTTTTAAAGTTCTAATACTAAGATTTTGTTTTACACGATTACGTGCCTTGTAGTGCACAACATTGATACCTTGTAGTTCACAACATTGATACAAAGTATCACAACATCAAACTCTGAATTTTTGGTTGAGGTTTGCAAGCCGGACCCGACCGGGTTCGAGCTTGTCACCTTTCCCATCGGAAGGATTTCTCGAACCACTGTGCTATCACTAGTGGTCATGTTGAAAATTAAAATATATTAAATGCTTTATTTTGCGACGAAATACTCCCTCATCTAGAGTTAGCATGTTCTTTTTCACGCTGAGCTAGGTTCTTCACAGCCGCCAGCTAGTCACCCTCCACCTACCACTCTAAGGTGAGAAGGAACCTAAACTATAAACTAGAACTAAGTTTAGCGAGACTAACCTGTCGTAGCCTCTTAATCTAACCGTTCAAAGGATTGCAATGAACTTAGGTTTCATGTCCTTTGTAAAGACTCCAAATTTTCATCGTATTAGGTCCTGTTCTACGTTTCCTCCTGCATGAACCAGCTCCTATTTTCTCTTTATCGTTAAGCTCATTCTAGTTGAGTGGATCTTCTTCTTCCTTTTCCTTTCCACCGAACTAGTCCCTTTCCGTTCTGGATCATTCTGTTTCTAAGTTCTAGGCCTTTGTAAGGACGTCACTTTTCCTTTAGTCGTTACTAAGGCTGCTTCATTTCCTACCGCGCTCTTATCTCTCGTCTTACCTTGAACCGTTGTCTCTATTTATATGCTTTCCGGTTTTTGTTTTTCCTTCTTTTTTTTCCTTCCAGTCCCATGTTCATTCCTTACTGATCTCGTTCATTCCGTTTCTTGAGATTTTATGGAGTTGTTTCTTCCTTAATTCCGCATCTAGTGACATTTGTGTTAGGGTTCGTGACTTTTTCGCTTTATCCTTTCTTCAACCTTCCTTCTTTTTTTCGGACTCTACGATTAGCCACCCCTTCTATTCGTAGCTGCATTGTTTCGTTCTTAGTTTCTGTTTTTGTCCCCCATGCTACATAGTTTTTTTTCGTAGTTTACTGAACTCACTCTCTCTCTCTCCCCCTCTCTCTCTCTCTCTCTCTCTCTCTCTCTCTCTCTCTCTCTCTCTCTCTCTCTCTCTTTTTCTCTCTCTCTCTCTCTCTCTATCTCTCGTTCGTTCTCTCGTTCGTTCTCTCTCTCGTTCTCTCTCTTTCGTTCTCGCTCTCTTGTTCTCGCTCTCTCGTTCTCTCTCTCGTTCTCTCTCTCTAGTTCTCTTTCTCTCTCTCGTTCTCTCTTTCTCTCTCTCTCTCTTTCTCTGTATCTCGTTCTCTCTCTCTTGTTCTCTCTCTCTCGTCGCCTCTCTCTCGTTCTTTCTCACTCGTTCTCTCTCTAGTTCTCTCTCTCTCTCTCTCTCTCTCTCTCTCTCTCTCTCTCTCTCTCTCTCTCTCTCTCTCTCGTTCTTCTCTCTCATTCTCCCCTCTCGTTCTCTTTCTCTCGTTCTCTTTCTCTCGTTCTCTCCTCGTTCTCTCTCTCTCTCTCTCTCTCTCTCTCTCTCTCTCTCTCTCTCTCTCTCGCTCTCTCTCGTTCGTTCTCTCTCTCGTTCTCTCTCTTTTGTTCTCGCTCTCTCGTTCTCGCTCTCTCGTTCTCTCTCTCGTTCTCTCTCTCTAGTTCTCTTTCTCTCTCTCGTTCTCTCTTTCTCTCTCTCTTTCTCTGTATCTCGTTCTCTCTCTCTTGTTCTCTCTCTCTCGTCCCCTCTCTCTCGTTCTTTCTCACTCGTTCTCTCTCTAGTTCTCTCTCTCTCTCTCTCTCTCTCTCTCTCTCTCTCTCTCTCTCTCTCTCTCTCTCTCTCGTTCTTCCCTCTCGTTCTCTTTCTCTCGTTCTCTTTCTCTCGTTCTCTCCTCGTTCTCTCTCTCTCTCTCTCTCTCTCTCTCTCTCTCTCTCTCTCTCTCTCTCGCTCTCTCTCGTTCTCTCTCTCTCTCTCTCTCTCTCTCTCTCTCTCTCTCTCTCTCTCTCTCTCTCTCTCTCTCTCTCTCTCTCTCTCATTCGTTCTCTCGTTTTTTCTCTCGTTCTCCTTTTCTCTCTCTCTCTCGTTTTGTCTCTGTGAAATTCACAACTAAGGTATATCGTTGGTTCCTGTTTTGTTACTTGCTTTGTTTTTTGCGTTCTGTTTTTTAATGTATAGGGTTGTTCATCATTCGTTTACCTTACCACCATTAGCTTGCATTCTGTTTGGTTTTTATGATATTCTCCTCATTTGCCTTACTTTCTTTTCAATTTTCTTCACATTTTAATAATTATTTTCTTCTCTCCCCTCTTCCTTCTTCCCCTCTCCTTCATTCGTTGCTTATTTGTTTTTCCAGATTTCCTTCTGACTTTCGTTCCAGATGTGTACATCTGGCAAGATTACTTGTGAAGTGCATAGTAGTGGTAATCTGTAGGATCGTTTTGTATTGATGTTTGCATGTTTTGTTGTTTTTACAGGTTTTGCATTTGGTTTTTTCTGTCTGTGTGAATGTGTGTGATCTTATAAATGTGTTTATATGTGTGTGTGTGCCTTCGTGCGTGTGTACCGTGGCTGTGTGCATTCATCCGCATCCATTGCAATAGCAATGCACGTCCGTGATCTTTAAAAAGAAATCTCAAATCTATCATTTCACAGAAGGTCTATTGGCGCACTCAGTGACTCGTGTGCGACCACTTCGAACTGGATTTGATAGAGATGAATTTTTTTTCAGACTTCACAGATTGTGTTGTTTCATGTGGTAGTTGATTATTCAAAAGCTAAGCTATTGACCTCCCCCCCATGCTAGGCAGGGGATGGCGGTAGCTTAGTTTTTGGGTTGTTAACTGTCACCCATTATATCATGTGCGTGTGCATCATTCATGACATATCACATGCATTATATAGCATCATTTTATGCATTTTGCATTATATAGCATCATTTATGCATTATGCATGCATCTCTTTATTATTACACATCATCTAACAGTAAACCCTATAATGCAAACAGCACAGCAAAGCTGCACTAAACAACTGCAAAAAAATCATATTGTTTAATGCATTTTGAACAGAATCTTATTCAAAACTGCTCAACATGCATACAGTATGGGAAGGGTATTACCATAGTTACAAATTTTATTTTCATGATTTTATAAAAACTATAAACATTAAAATAAAAATTGGCAAAATCGATTGTAAAGGGTTGCTTCGCAACCCAAAAAAAAAACGGGCTATCAAGGCTCGATAAGCATTTGAAAGGTTATCAAGGCTCGATATAAGCGGATCTAGGCCGAACCTACGCGTCTAAACATGCCCGCCGAACAGCCCCTTTAACGCCTTGCGTTTTCAACCATACGATGCTTCCATGAAACCGTTTCTCCTGGCAAAATGGCGCACCACTGATCCTCCGCATGGTGCATGGTCGAGAGCCTGCAACATGCGGGGGATTTGTGATGCGGCCAATCATATGCGGCTTGTCAAATATGCAGGCCAATCATATGATTGTTCGAAGGTGCACTGCACCTTCTACATGACTTCTACGAAGATACAGTTCCTTTGACGCCATCAATCTGAACCCCATTAACACCAACCGAACACTTTACCCCGTTTTTTCGAAGGTGCACTGCAGCTTCAGTCTGCTTTCAAAGTTGTTTCGAGGGGGCATTTTTGAGGGGCTGGTTAAAAGGGCTACAACGCCCATAATGCTTGCAGAACTGGGCCTAGGAATGACGAGTGCGTAACAGGATGGATAAGAATAAGTACTCGAAAGGTGCTGGGAGAGGAGAGGCAGTAGAAGGTAGTGTCGAAGAGCTCCGATTGGTTGGTGAACTTAATTGTGCCACGTAACCCAACCCATCACTAAAACTACCATATATTGAGCTATGCTGTAGTAAACTTAGAATCAGAGAAGAAACAACCGTATTTGATCAATTCGACATGTTGAGAATCTATGTGTACAGTAAACGGCTTATCGTACAATTTCCGTACGTGGCTGCCTTGGCAGAAGCAGAGTAGCGACAAGATAGGCAGGGCCATGAACTTTCCAGCCAAGGTTAAGGTAACCTCGGGTTACCCTCTAACCTTTCCGACTGGTCGAATGTCCTGTTACCACGTTGGGCGCTAAGGCTGGTGGTCGTTGCTAACGTCACTAGAGTCTGGGGGTAAGTTGTAGGTAATATAGAGGGAACTTGTGGGCCACGCCGCGAGGGTGACTCTAGGGTCACCATCATTCTTAAAGTGATTTTGTCAAAACATAGTGTTATGTTCATTTCACTCTAGGTTGTGTAGGGTTCTTTCCTTAGAGGGTACAACACTTCACTCTCGATAGTCTTGTATCCCTCCCCCTTACCTAATCGACATTCCTCACCTAGATAGTAATTCTAACATGGTATTAAGAGCACAATGCTCCTTAGGACCGAATTTCTAAAAGGGCCCACCACTACTATTTCGATCTGCTGCCCGAGTCGCGCCCCTAGGAGAAACGCGAAATGCGAAATCGTGTCCTAGGCGAGACGGTTCCTTTTTCTGCCATAGTCGCGATTTTTTTCTTCCTAGTCACGTGCGACCCCCCTGACCGCGCTCTAGCTGCCCCGTGCGCCTCTCGCGCGGCCCGTCAGCCCCTACGCCCGGTCCCCCCTCGTTCCTGCTGCTGCGCGCGCCACTCACGCTGCCCGCCAGCCCCTAGCACGCACCTGCTACGCGCTCCTCGTAGTGCTGCCCCGCACGCACCTGTTGCGCGCCCCTGGTTTGCACGCCCACAGCCCACGCGCGCCTTCCGCTACTACGCGCCGCCCAGCCCGAGCTGTCACAGCTGCTACTGACTGAAGCTACTGCTGCTACAGCTAGTGCTACTGATGCTGCTACTGAAGCTCCTGCTGCTACAGCCCGTGCTACTTGCTGCAGCTGCTCCTCCTTGCTGCTGCTTGAGCTGTCACTGCTGCTGCTACTGACGCTACTGCTGCTACAGCTAGTGCTACTCACTGCAGCTGCTACTAAAGCTAGTGCTGCTACAGCTAGTGCTACTGCTGCTGCTGCTACTACGGCACTTGCTACAGCTGCTATTGACTGAAGCTACTGCTGCTACAGCTAGTGCTACTGCTGCTGCTACTAAAGCTCCTGCTGCTACAGCCCGTGCTACTTGCTGCAGCTGCTCCTCCTTGCTGCTGCTGCTGCTGCTGCTACTTGCTGCAGCTGCTCCTCCTTGCTGCTGCTGCTGCTACTTGCTGCAGCTGCTCCTCCTTGCTGCTGCTGCTGCTACTGAGCGCCGGCTGCTGCTGCTGCTTGCCGCTGCTGCTCCGCCACTGAGTCCGAGCCGCGCCGCCCTGTCACTGCTGTTGCTGCTGCAACTACTGCTGCTACAGCTAGTGCTACTGCTGCTATGGCTAACCTGTCAGTTCTTACGTTCGATGCTGAGGGCCGCGCGATTACCTTTGATGTCTGGCTCGACGATCTCCAGCTGTTCCTGCAGAGCGAATCTAAGGATGGTGTTTCCCTGTTTTTGCACACTGAGGGAAAGCTCCCACCCCCTGCTGCCGACGCTGTAGAGGATCTGTCTAAGTGGCTCATGCGTGATGCCGCTGCCCGCCTTGCTGTCCGCAACCACCTGCCAGTCACTGAGCGCGCGCACTTTAGCCGGCAGAAAACGGCCAAGGATCTCTATGACGCTGTAGTTTCTCGCTACTCCTCCCGAGCTACTGCTGCTGTAGGTCGTCTCATGCTACCGTACCTGCATCCCGATCTAGCTGAGTTCCGCACTGTCTCTGACCTCTTTACCCACCTCCGCTCTAGTGAGGATCGCTTCCGTGCCGCTCTCAAGCCGGACTTTCTCGCTAAGAACCCCCCCCCGCAGTACTTCACCCTCTACTTTCTTATCACTCGCCTCCCTGACTCCCTTCGCACTGTCAGGGATCAGTTCCTAGCCATGGACCCCACTGAGCTCACACTTGACTCGCTTGAGAAGGCCCTTCTCGAGGTTGAGAAGAGCACTGTCGCTGTCGCTGCCTTTCGTGGCACCCCCCGCTCCTCCTTCTTTGAAGGGTGTACTCCCTCCCCTCTCCTCCCCTCAGTTGCTACCGCTGTTGCAGTCGACCTCCTTGGTGCTGAGGACGTTGACGTTGCGTCTGCTCCCAGTGGACGGCACAACAATAGCAAGGGCAGAGGGGGCAGGGGTGGTGGTGGTGGCAGCAGCGGAGGGGGTGGCGGGGGTGGTGGCGGGGGTGGTGGAGGCTCTGGGGGTGGCGGCAGTGGAGGAGGCGGACAGGGTGGAGGAGGCGGCGGTGGTGGGGGAGGCGGTTGGGGTAGCGGGGGCGGTGGAGGAGGTCGGGGTGGGTCTGGCAAGGGTGGTGGCGCTCGTGGACCCTCCCGTGGCTACGGGAGTGGTCAGCAGCTGCCGCGCCTCCCGGACAACCCCACCGACCAGCAGCTCCGTGAGTGGGTTCTCCAGCGTGGGGGCTCTGGTCGCTGCCCTTATGTCCGACGCACGGGGCTTCTGAAGGGCACAGTCTGCGGGAAGCCGCACACTGAGTACAAGTGCTTCGGCCGTCTTGAGGACGCCTGGGTGACTGAGTACTCCGAGGACCAGCAGGTCCCGAACTGGCTGCAGCTGATAGGGAAGGGGGTAGATGTGTTTGCTCTTGACTTTGCTAAGATCAATGCTGCTCTCTATGCTATGTATGTTTCTGATTATAGTGTTGAGGGTGCGTGTTACTCGTGTGTGCCATGCGATGCTAGTGGTGATGCTGCTTCCCCAGGTGCTAGTGCGTCTGCTGCTGCCCTAGGTGCTAGTGTCGCTACTGCCCCAGGTGCTAGTGAGTCTGCTGCTACTGCTGAGGTCTTGCACACTTTCACACTTGACTCTGGTGCGTCACGTTGCTTCTTTCGCGACAGCACCACTGTCACCCCACTCACTACCCCAGTCCCAGTCTCACTGGCGGACCCCTCTGGGGGCTCGGTGGTTGCACGCCACTCCACTGTCCTCCCGTGCCCAGCTGTCCCCTCTGGCTCTCTGTCTGGTCTCCACCTCCCCTTGTTCTCGACGAACCTGGTGAGCAACGCCGTCCTTCAGGATGTATGGGTTGACACCTTTACTCCTGGAGGTCAGCGTGTGGCGATCTGCACATGCGCCAAGACAATCCGTCACCTGGCTACGTTCACACGACAGCCGGGGTCGAACCTGTACACACTCACCACAGCGTCTGCACAGGTAGCTGCGTCTGGTCAGGTGGCTGCGTCCGGTCAGCTCGCTGCGTCCTGCTCGTGTCGCCTCCTCACCCACACTGCGCAGCTTTGGCACCACCGTCTTGGCCACCCGTTGCAGCTGCGTCTGCGCGGCATGCACTCCCGGCTCCTGGTCTCTGGCCTCCCTGCGACCCTGCCCCCCCTCCCGCGCTCGCTTGCACCGCCGTGCCTTCCTTGCGTCGAGGGGCGGCAGCGCGCCGCTCCTCACTCCTCTGAGTTTCCTCTGACCACTGCTCCTCTACAGACTCTCCACCTGGACGTGTGGGGCCCGGCCCCCGTCGGTGGAACGGACCAGGAGCGCTACTTCCTGCTGGTGGTTGACGACTGCACACGCTACACCACAGTCTTCCCCTTGCGGCGCAAGGCGGATGTCAGTGGTGTCTTGATCCCCTGGATCCGTGCTACTCGTCACCAGCTGCGCGAGCGGTTTCGGCGGGACTTTCCAGTCATGCGTCTGCACTCTGACAGGGGTGGTAAGTTCTCCTCTGGCGTCCTTGAGACGTTCTGCCAGGATGAGGGCATCGCCCAGTCGTTCACGCTTCCGGCCTCTCCGCAGCAAAATGGGATCGCTGAGCGTCGCATTGGCCTGATCATGGAGGTTGCTCGTACCTCCATGATCCATGCGGCTGCTCCCCATTTCCTGTGGCCATTTGCGGTCCGATACGCCGCGCATCAGCTCAACCTCTGGCCCCGTGTCTCTGCTCCAGAGACCTCGCCCACACTCCGTTGGACGGGACAGCCTGGTGATGCGTCGTCGTTTCAGGTCTGGGGCGCGCTCTCCCTTGTTCGCGATACCAAAGCGAGCAAGCTCTCCCCTCGCACTCTCCGCTGTGTCTTCCTGGGCTTCCCCACCGACGCTCCACCCTGGCAGTTCTACCACCCTGCCTCGCGTCGTGTTTTGTCCTCTCAGGACGTCACCTTCGACGAGTCGGTCTGTTACTACCGACTTCACCCGCACGCGTCCCACCCGGTCCCCCTCGCACCTCTCTTCCTTGTACCAGTCCCCCCCTCGGTAGACCCCCTTCCCCCACAGGGTCCTGCTCCCTCAGGTGTGTCCCAGGTAGACCCACCCCCCTTGGATGAGCCAGTTGAGATCTCTTCTGACTCCTCTGACTCACCTGAGGGGGGTGACGCCGTCGCCGACGACACGGCGACCACTCGCCGCACTCCTCGCTTGGAGACCCCCCCGGGTTTCCCGCCACGGCCGTCTTCGCCGCCTCCGCAGCCTGCTGCTGTGGACTCTGGAGCTGAGACTACTGGAGCTGGGGCTGGGGGTGGTGAGTCTGGGGGTGCCCGCTCTCCTCGTCTGGATACACCCCCCGGGTTCCCACCTATGCCGTCTTCGCCGCCTCTGCAGCCTGCTGCTGTGGACACTGGAGCAGAGACTGAGGGTACTGAGCCTGGGGGTGCTGGGACTGAGGGTACTGAGCCTGGGGGTGCTGGGACTGAGGGTACTAGGCCTGAGGGTGCTGCGACTGAGGGTACTGAGGCTACGAGTGCTGAGACCGAGAGTCCTGCCTCTGGGGGTGCTGCGAGTTCGGGTGCTGACTCTGGGGGTGCTGCGAATCCTTCTGGTGTTGGTGTCGTCGGAGCTCCTACCGGAGGACCTGGAGCTACTGGTGCTGGAGGTACTGGAGGTGCTGCTAGTGCTGGAGGTCCTGGAGGTGCTGGAGGTACTGGAGGTGCTGCTGGGGCTGGAGGTCGGGGAGCTGCTGGTGCTACTGGTCCTCCTGGAGGTGCTGCTGGTGCTGGAGGTCGTGGAGCTGCTGGTGCTGGAGGTACTGGAGGTACTGCTGGTGCTGGAGGTCGTGGAGCTGCTGGAGCTGCTGGTGCTAGAGTCGTTGGAGCTGCTGGGGCTGGAGGTGCTGGAGGTGCTGGAGGTCCTGGTGGAGCTACTGGTGCTCTTCGCCACCTTCTCAGTCTTCAGCCAGGTGCTACTGGCTTCCCTGTGGCAGGTACTACTCCTCCGTTGCTGTGTCCACCGGCGGACCAGTCACAGCCGCCGCTGCTACCACACTCCCCACTGCCTGCTCCTGCTCCTTACACTGCGGTGTGAGAGTCCCTGACTGAGCGTCGAGAGCCTGAGACTCGTGCTTCCACCCCTGAGCGTCGAGAGCCTGAGTCTAGCTTTGACCTTGAGCCTGAGCCTAGAGCTGCTGTCCGTGCTCGTGTTCCTCGTGTTCGTCGTCAGCGTGCTCCGGCTGTCCCCAGCACTCACGATATGACACTCCGTCCTTCCTCTGTTCCTCAGCGTGTTGTCCTACCGTTACCTCCTGCGTCCTCTTTGCCTGACGTTGCTGCTCTAGGTCTCTCTCTCTCTCTCTCTCTCTCTCTCTCTCTCTCTCTCTCTCTCTCTCTCTCTCTCGTTCTTCTCTCTCGTTCTCCCCTCTCGTTCTCTTTCTCTCGTTCGATGCTGAGGGCCGCGCGATTACCTTTGATGTCTGGCTCGACGATCTCCAGCTGTTCCTGCAGAGCGAATCTAAGGATGGTGTTTCCCTGTTTTTGCACACTGAGGGAAAGCTCCCACCCCCTGCTGCCGACGCTGTAGAGGATCTGTCTAAGTGGCTCATGCGTGATGCCGCTGCCCGCCTTGCTGTCCGCAACCACCTGCCAGTCACTGAGCGCGCGCACTTTAGCCGGCAGAAAACGGCCAAGGATCTCTATGACGCTGTAGTTTCTCGCTACTCCTCCCCAGCTACTGCTGCTGTAGGTCGTCTCATGCTACCGTACCTGCATCCCGATCTAGCTGAGTTCCGCACTGTCTCTGACCTCTTTACCCACCTCCGCTCTAGTGAGGATCGCTTCCGTGCCGCTCTCAAGCCGGACTTTCTCGCTAAGAACCCCCCCCCGCAGTACTTCACCCTCTACTTTCTTATCACTCGCCTCCCTGACTCCCTTCGCACTGTCAGGGACCAGTTCCTAGCCATGGACCCCACTGAGCTCACACTTGACTCGCTTGAGAAGGCCCTTCTTGAGGTTGAGAAGAGCACTGTCGCTGTCGCTGCCTTTCGTGGCACCCCCCGCTCCTCCTTCTTTGAAGGGTGTACTCCCTCCCCTCTCCTCCCCTCAGTTGCTACCGCTGTTGCAGTCGACCTCCTTGGTGCTGAGGACGTTGATGTTGCGTCTGCTCCCAGTGGACGGCGCAACAATAGCAAGGGCAGAGGGGGCAGGGGTGGTGGTGGTGGCAGCAGCGGAGGGGGTGGCGGGGGTGGTGGCGGGGGTGGTGGAGGCTCTGGGGGTGGCGGCAGTGGAGGAGGCGGACAGGGTGGAGGAGGCGGCGGTGGTGGGGGAGGCGGTTGGGGTAGCGGGGGCGGTGGAGGAGGTCGGGGTGGGTCTGGCAAGGGTGGTGGCGCTCGTGGACCCTCCCGTGGCTACGGGAGTGGTCAGCAGCTGCCGCGCCTCCCGGACAACCCCACCGACCAGCAGCTCCGTGAGTGGGTTCTCCAGCGTGGGGGCTCTGGTCGCTGCCCTTATGTCCGACGCACGGGGCTTCTGAAGGGCACAGTCTGCGGGAAGCCGCACACTGAGTACAAGTGCTTCGGCCGTCTTGAGGACGCCTGGGTGACTGAGTACTCCGAGGACCAGCAGGTCCCGAACTGGCTGCAGCTGATAGGGAAGGGGGTAGATGTGTTTGCTCTTGACTTTGCTAAGATCAATGCTGCTCTCTATGCTATGTATGTTTCTGATTATAGTGTTGAGGGTGCGTGTTACTCGTGTGTGCCATGCGATGCTAGTGGTGATGCTGCTTCCCCAGGTGCTAGTGCGTCTGCTGCTGCCCTAGGTGCTAGTGTCGCTACTGCCCCAGGTGCTAGTGAGTCTGCTGCTACTGCTGAGGTCTTGCACACTTTCACACTTGACTCTGGTGCGTCACGTTGCTTCTTTCGCGACAGCACCACTGTCACCCCACTCACTACCCCAGTCCCAGTCTCACTGGCGGACCCCTCTGGGGGCTCGGTGGTTGCACGCCACTCCACTGTCCTCCCGTGCCCAGCTGTCCCCTCTGGCTCTCTGTCTGGTCTCCACCTCCCCTTGTTACGAACCTGGTGAGCAACGCCGTCCTTCAGGATGTATGGGTTGACACCTTTACTCCTGGAGGTCAGCGTGTGGCGATCTGCACATGCGCCAAGACAATCCGTCACCTGGCTACGTTCACACGACAGCCGGGGTCGAACCTGTACACACTCACCACAGCGTCTGCACAGGTAGCTGCGTCTGGTCAGGTGGCTGCGTCCGGTCAGCTCGCTGCGTCCTGCTCGTGTCGCCTCCTCACCCACACTGCGCAGCTTTGGCACCACCGTCTTGGCCACCCGTTGCAGCTGCGTCTGCGCGGCATGCACTCCCGGCTCCTGGTCTCTGGCCTCCCTGCGACCCTGCCCCCCCTCCCGCGCTCGCTTGCACCGCCGTGCCTTCCTTGCGTCGAGGGGCGGCAGCGCGCCGCTCCTCACTCCTCTGAGTTTCCTCTGACCACTGCTCCTCTACAGACTCTCCACCTGGACGTGTGGGGCCCGGCCCCCGTCGGTGGAACGGACCAGGAGCGCTACTTCCTGCTGGTGGTTGACGACTGCACACGCTACACCACAGTCTTCCCCTTGCGGCGCAAGGCGGATGTCAGTGGTGTCTTGATCCCCTGGATCCGTGCTACTCGTCACCAGCTGCGCGAGCGGTTTCGGCGGGACTTTCCAGTCATGCGTCTGCACTCTGACAGGGGTGGTAAGTTCTCCTCTGGCGTCCTTGAGACGTTCTGCCAGGATGAGGGCATCGCCCAGTCGTTCACGCTTCCGGCCTCTCCGCAGCAAAATGGGATCGCTGAGCGTCGCATTGGCCTGATCATGGAGGTTGCTCGTACCTCCATGATCCATGCGGCTGCTCCCCATTTCCTGTGGCCATTTGCGGTCCGATACGCCGCGCATCAGCTCAACCTCTGGCCCCGTGTCTCTGCTCCAGAGACCTCGCCCACACTCCGTTGGACGGGACAGCCTGGTGATGCGTCGTCGTTTCAGGTCTGGGGCGCGCTCTCCCTTGTTCGCGATACCAAAGCGAGCAAGCTCTCCCCTCGCACTCTCCGCTGTGTCTTCCTGGGCTTCCCCACCGACGCTCCACCCTGGCAGTTCTACCACCCTGCCTCGCGTCGTGTTTTGTCCTCTCAGGACGTCACCTTCGACGAGTCGGTCTGTTACTACCGACTTCACCCGCACGCGTCCCACCCGGTCCCCCTCGCACCTCTCTTCCTTGTACCAGTCCCCCCCTCGGTAGACCCCCTTCCCCCACAGGGTCCTGCTCCCTCAGGTGTGTCCCAGGTAGACCCACCCCCCTTGGATGAGCCAGTTGAGATCTCTTCTGACTCCTCTGACTCACCTGAGGGGGGTGACGCCGTCGCCGACGACACGGCGACCACTCGCCGCACTCCTCGCTTGGAGACCCCCCCGGGTTTCCCGCCACGGCCGTCTTCGCCGCCTCCGCAACCTGCTGCTGTGGACTCTGGAGCTGAGACTACTGGAGCTGGGGCTGGGGGTGGTGAGTCTGGGGGTGCCCGCTCTCCTCGTCTGTATACACCCCCCGGGTTCCCACCTATGCCGTCTTCGCCGCCTCTGCAGCCTGCTGTTGTGGACACTGGAGCAGAGACTGAGGGTACTGAGCCTGGGGGTGCTGGGACTGAGGGTACTGAGCCTGGGGGTGCTGGGACTGAGGGTACTAGGCCTGAGGGTGCTACGACTGAGGGTACTGAGGCTACGAGTGCTGAGACCGAGAGTCCTGCCTCTGGGGGTGCTGCGAGTTCGGGTGCTGACTCTGGGGGTGCTGCGAATCCTTCTGGTGTTGGTGTCGTCGGAGCTCCTACCGGAGGACCTGGAGCTACTGGTGCTGGAGGTACTGGAGGTGCTGCTAGTGCTGGAGGTCCTGGAGGTGCTGGAGGTACTGGAGGTGCTGCTGGGGCTGGAGGTCGGGGAGCTGCTGGTGCTACTGGTCCTCCTGGAGGTGCTGCTGGTGCTGGAGGTCGTGGAGCTGCTAGTGCTGGAGGTACTGGAGGTACTGCTGGTGCTGGAGGTCGTGGAGCTGCTGGAGCTGCTGGTGCTAGAGTCGTTGGAGCTGCTGGGGCTGGAGGTGCTGGAGGTGCTGGAGGTCCTGGTGGAGCTACTGGTGCTCTTCGCCACCTTCTCAGTCTTCAGCCAGGTGCTACTGGCTTCCCTGTGGCAGGTACTACTCCTCCGTTGCTGTGTCCACCGGCGGACCAGTCACAGCCGCCGCTGCTACCACACTCCCCACTGCCTGCTCCTGCTCCTTACACTGCGGTGTGAGAGTCCCTGACTGAGCGTCGAGAGCCTGAGACTCGTGCTTCCACCCCTGAGCGTCGAGAGCCTGAGTCTAGCTTTGACCTTGAGCCTGAGCCTAGAGCTGCTGTCCGTGCTCGTGTTCCTCGTGTTCGTCGTCAGCGTGCTCCGGCTGTCCCCAGCACTCACGATATGACACTCCGTCCTTCCTCTGTTCCTCAGCGTGTTGTCCTACCGTTACCTCCTGCGTCCTCTTTGCCTGACGTTGCTGCTCTAGGTCTCTCTCTCTCTCTCTCTCTCTCTCTCTCTCTCTCTCTCTCTCTCTCTCTCTCTCTCTCTCGTTCTTCTCTCTCGTTCTCCCCTCTCGTTCTCTTTCTCTCGTTCGATGCTGAGGGCCGCGCGATTACCTTTGATGTCTGGCTCGACGATCTCCAGCTGTTCCTGCAGAGCGAATCTAAGGATGGTGTTTCCCTGTTTTTGCACACTGAGGGAAAGCTCCCACCCCCTGCTGCCGACGCTGTAGAGGATCTGTCTAAGTGGCTCATGCGTGATGCCGCTGCCCGCCTTGCTGTCCGCAACCACCTGCCAGTCACTGAGCGCGCGCACTTTAGCCGGCAGAAAACGGCCAAGGATCTCTATGACGCTGTAGTTTCTCGCTACTCCTCCCCAGCTACTGCTGCTGTAGGTCGTCTCATGCTACCGTACCTGCATCCCGATCTAGCTGAGTTCCGCACTGTCTCTGACCTCTTTACCCACCTCCGCTCTAGTGAGGATCGCTTCCGTGCCGCTCTCAAGCCGGACTTTCTCGCTAAGAACCCCCCCCCGCAGTACTTCACCCTCTACTTTCTTATCACTCGCCTCCCTGACTCCCTTCGCACTGTCAGGGACCAGTTCCTAGCCATGGACCCCACTGAGCTCACACTTGACTCGCTTGAGAAGGCCCTTCTTGAGGTTGAGAAGAGCACTGTCGCTGTCGCTGCCTTTCGTGGCACCCCCCGCTCCTCCTTCTTTGAAGGGTGTACTCCCTCCCCTCTCCTCCCCTCAGTTGCTACCGCTGTTGCAGTCGACCTCCTTGGTGCTGAGGACGTTGATGTTGCGTCTGCTCCCAGTGGACGGCGCAACAATAGCAAGGGCAGAGGGGGCAGGGGTGGTGGTGGTGGCAGCAGCGGAGGGGGTGGCGGGGGTGGTGGCGGGGGTGGTGGAGGCTCTGGGGGTGGCGGCAGTGGAGGAGGCGGACAGGGTGGAGGAGGCGGCGGTGGTGGGGGAGGCGGTTGGGGTAGCGGGGGCGGTGGAGGAGGTCGGGGTGGGTCTGGCAAGGGTGGTGGCGCTCGTGGACCCTCCCGTGGCTACGGGAGTGGTCAGCAGCTGCCGCGCCTCCCGGACAACCCCACCGACCAGCAGCTCCGTGAGTGGGTTCTCCAGCGTGGGGGCTCTGGTCGCTGCCCTTATGTCCGACGCACGGGGCTTCTGAAGGGCACAGTCTGCGGGAAGCCGCACACTGAGTACAAGTGCTTCGGCCGTCTTGAGGACGCCTGGGTGACTGAGTACTCCGAGGACCAGCAGGTCCCGAACTGGCTGCAGCTGATAGGGAAGGGGGTAGATGTGTTTGCTCTTGACTTTGCTAAGATCAATGCTGCTCTCTATGCTATGTATGTTTCTGATTATAGTGTTGAGGGTGCGTGTTACTCGTGTGTGCCATGCGATGCTAGTGGTGATGCTGCTTCCCCAGGTGCTAGTGCGTCTGCTGCTGCCCTAGGTGCTAGTGTCGCTACTGCCCCAGGTGCTAGTGAGTCTGCTGCTACTGCTGAGGTCTTGCACACTTTCACACTTGACTCTGGTGCGTCACGTTGCTTCTTTCGCGACAGCACCACTGTCACCCCACTCACTACCCCAGTCCCAGTCTCACTGGCGGACCCCTCTGGGGGCTCGGTGGTTGCACGCCACTCCACTGTCCTCCCGTGCCCAGCTGTCCCCTCTGGCTCTCTGTCTGGTCTCCACCTCCCCTTGTTCTCGACGAACCTGGTGAGCAACGCCGTCCTTCAGGATGTATGGGTTGACACCTTTACTCCTGGAGGTCAGCGTGTGGCGATCTGCACATGCGCCAAGACAATCCGTCACCTGGCTACGTTCACACGACAGCCGGGGTCGAACCTGTACACACTCACCACAGCGTCTGCACAGGTAGCTGCAATGGAATGGAATGTGAACAGGTAGTAAACCAGGGTGGATGGAATGGGACACCTGTTGGTACAGATTTGGGTGTCGCAATCGCTCGAGTCAATCATTTGTTAGCAACAAAGAAGATGACGAAGAGTGGTGAATATCCAAAAGACTGTATATGGCTGTAAGGAAAATATTTACATTCCTTACCAGTTGCTTCAACACCGCGTACAGGACCAACCGTTGTTCGCCCATTACTGCTAACGGGGATTCGCCAACCATTGCGCAATGAATTGTCCAAACCATGCATCGCTGGCCCGACTGCATCGGCCTACGCTTCGAGGCTAGCCCGAAGCTCGATGCCAGCATCGCACTAGCTACCATTCACATGTTTCGCACATTAGTATTCGCTCATGCCTTCGTTCATACTTTGTACCCGTTTTGACACAATAGTGCAATCCTTGCTACTTCGCTACATTGCACCCATAACACTGGCTGTCAGAGCCACTTTCTTTTCAGACCGTGCATTTCCGCAACCAACAAAAAACAACTTTGGATTTTTTACTCAAAGTGACTCATGCCCCTTAGCATATTAGGAGCCGTTGTTCTCGCTTTCTCACGTAAACGCATGCAGCCATGACTATGCCTAGCACCTAGTCAGGCCGCCGTCCTTCAACATGGGGGATCGTATTGATCTTGCGACACTCACGCATTAGCACCTCCACAAGTTAACACTCCAACTACGAGGCAATGAAGAAATCGCAGCACTAACGCCAGAACGCTCATCGCTTTGAAACGACATTGCATGGGTGCAACAAGCACGAACAAAAACGCAAGGCACACAGGCACAAGGAGCACCATCCGCTGCCCACCCACAGAGTGTGGGACAACACTCAAGCGCGGCTAGTGATGGCGTCGCGCGTAATAATGTTCGCGACGACCATGGGGCGATGCACCCCGGAGCGACGAATGGGACTGGGAACCAACCACGCGTCAACATTTCGACAATGATTCGGCACTGCCATCACCGATGTCGCTCAAGCCGCAGCGTCTTCCATGCTTTGATCCGAGTCAAAGGGGTGGTTTGACAGTTCAGGCATGGATTTTCACCATGAACGTCTTCTTTGACATGAGCTACGTCTCGTCGGACGCGGCCAAGGTCTGATATGCCGTATCATTGCTGCGAGGACCCGCCATGGATTGGTGGCGCCATAGGAACGACCAACATGACTGACTACAAGGCTCTACTGCCACGGGAAGGGCTTACCGAAGCCTGGGCGCCGTCTTATTTCGTGGAGGTAGCATAGTATCATACGTGGGATGCGTGGTATGCAGGCCTGCGTGCACGATTTAAACCAATCGCGTCATCGATTGATGCGTGACAGAAGCTCCGCACTTGGCTCCAGCTCGGTTCCGTCCAGGATTACACTAGTGGGTTTCTGGCGCTGTGCGAGCAGGTGGGGTATATGCATGAAGCAGAATGCATCGACCGCTATGTCGGAGGCGTGAAAAGCTACATCACGCAAGAGATCATGCTACGCAATGTCACCAAAACTAACGAGATACTCACCATGTCAAGAATGAGAAGTGTTTGGACTAGGAAAGTTGGGAGTACAAGTGTGAAACCCTAAAGCATTGTACCCCCTAAAGGCTAACCCACTGTAGCCTACACAGCAATAACATATATAATGTTTGACACACCCCCATAGGCTAAGTGGGGGAGAGCAAGAGGTCACAAGACCAGTCAAGAAAGGCAAAGCAAGCTCAGGGTGGATCACAACGTCACCACACACTCTGAGCACAAGCAAAGGGCCACAGGGCCAGTTAACATGCAGAGGCATATATGCAACACAAACAGCAAGGTGATCTCAACCTAGCAAAGCAAACAGGCAGGTATATATATATAGAGATCACAGTACAGACAAAGCCTACAGCAAGTGAGGAAAAGTGGGGACAAGCCCCAGCATAGTGCAGAAGCGCTGATGATCACCAGGCTGAAGTGCCTTGGTGAATATATCAGCGGTGTTGGCCTGAGTGGCCACGTAACAAAGACGAAGCTGACCACGCTGCTGCAGCTCTCGAGCCAGGAAGTAACGGAGAGCGATGTGCTTCGTTCTGTGCTCCAGTCTGTGCTCCTCACACAAGGCAATGGCAGCCTTGTTGTCAACGTACAGCACTGGAGGAGAACTAGGCCGCTCTCCCAAGTCGGTCAGCAGGTAGGTCAGCCAGCGTAGCTCCTGTGCAGCCATGGCTATGGCGTAGATCTCAGCCTCACAACTGGAGCTGAGAACTGAAGACGAGCAAGTAGAACGCCAAGAAACTGGACCAGAGCCAAGGCTGAAGGTGTAACCCTGTGACGACCGCTGAGTAGCCTGGTCGTCAACCCAAGAAGCGTTTGAGTGCCCAGTGAGAACAACTGAGCGCCTCCCTCCAAGCACGAGCCCCATGCCTGACGTACTGCACAAGTAACGCAGTACCCTCTTAGCAGCATCCATGTGCACCTTTCGGTGCCGACCAGGAGCCACGTAGCGAGCCAGAAGGCCAAGAGGGTACGCGAGGTCAGGACGAGTGCAAGTCATCAGGTACATGAGGCAACCAACTAGCTCTGGGTAAGGACCACTCGGCTCTACGGACTCGTCCGAAGGTGGAGCTGAGAGCGAGTGACCTGTAGCCAGAGGAGTGGCCTGTGCCGAGGACCAGGTGAAGCCGAAGCGCTGAAGGACCTGCTGCACCATGTGTGACTGAGTTTGTGTGATGGTGCGGCGTGCTCTGTCCCGGGTGATCCGCAAGCCAAGATAGCTTGCCAGTTCACCCAGGTCTGTGCACGTGTGTCTCTTCTGCAGCTCCGACTTCACGTGGGCGAGAGCCTCAGTGTCAGCAGTGGCAAAGACCAAGTCGTCGACGTACACGAGGATGTAGAACGGCGGCAGTGAAGTGTCGGTGCGTAGAAACAGCGACGGGTCGGCAGTAGAAGGCGAGAACCCAAGAGCTGCAAGTGTAGTCCTCAGTGTGTCGTGCCACTCACGTGGCGCCTGGCGGAGACCATAGACCGGCCGCCGGAGGCTCCACTGGGTACCAGGAGGAAACGACCCAGTGAAGCCAGGAGGGCGGCGCAGCCAGATCTCCTCGTGCAAGCTGCCCTGCAAGAAAGTTGTGCTGAAGTCAAGAGAGTGAAGCTCGTAGTCACGCTGAGCGGCAACGTGCAGCAGCACCCGAAGAGTGGTCATCTTCGGGGTGGGGGAGAAGGTCTGGAAGAAGTCTACTCCCTCTCGCTGACTGAAGCCTCGAGCAACGTACCGAGCCTTGAAGACAGACGGAGAACCTGGCGGCCGCTTCACCCTGAAAATCCACATGCCACTGACGATGTTCGCCCCAGGAGGGGGAACCTCCTCGACGTAAGTGCCAGTGGACTTCCAGGATGCCATCTCCGCATCCATGGCTGTCTGCCATTGAGAGGAGTACTCACCCGCGATCGCCTCCGCGTAAGAGCGCGGGGTCGGGATGTCTGGAGCATCCGGGTCTCCCTCAGGTGCAATCAGCATGGACACGAGATGAGGTACAGCGGCGGCAAAGCACTCAAACTCCTCCTGCCTGTCCTCAAGGACGTCCGTGCCAAGAGCACACTCACCCCCGACGGACGGAGGACAGACAGACTCAGACTCAGCAACAAGACTGGCAGCGTAGTCTAGACGACAGTGAGCAGCAAAGTCGACAAGCTCAGCAACTAAGGCAGACGCAGCAGCTGACTCAAAGGAAGGGTCAGTGACAACTGTGGTCAGGAGACGCATGACAGTAGGACTAGCAGCACGAAGAGAGTCAGACTCCGGGTCAGCAAGGGCAGGAAGGGAGGACGCAGGAGGAGAAGGCAGAGGGACACGCTGTGGAGCAATGGAAAGACGAAGCGACATCTGGTGTGTGCCGGGGACAGCAGGAGGACGCTGACGCGGGACACGACAACCAGTGCGAGCAGCACGAACAGGTGACGCAGAATGAGACTCAGGCGACACAGGACGAGACTCAGGCTCACGACGCTCCGTAAGACCTCCTGTCGGACCAGTGTAGGGAGAAGGACCAGGAAGTGGCGAGGCAGGCTGTAACTGTGACTGCGACTGGACAGGCGGAGGACACTCTAAGGAGGGAGGAGGACAAAGAGGAGGCGGCTGACCAAGAACCTTCTGAAGGAGCGGAACGAAGTACGGCCGCGGCCGTGACGTGCCCTCAGAACCAGCAGAGACAGCACCAGAACCCCCAGCAGCAGATCCAACTCCCGCAGCACCAGCAGCACCTCCAGTAGTGTCAGCTCCAGTACCTCCAGTAGCACCAGCTCCTGCAGCACCACCAGTCCCAGGACCAGGAGCACCACCAGTACCTCCAGCATCTCCAGTACCTCCAGCAGCACCAGCAGCACCTCCAGTAGCAGCAGGGCCTCCAGCAGCCGGCACCTCAAAACTAGGAGCTCCACTCCGGAGGCTGCAGCGCCGAGCGTACCACTCACGTAGCCGCTGAGGGGAGGGAGGCTCCGGCCGCGACACAGTACCCGCAGCTCCAGTAGTCCCACGCCGGAGGCCGCAACGCTGAGAGTACCACTCACGCAGCTGCTGTGAAGAGGGAGCGCCACCAGGCTCAGCACCCTCAGGCTCAGCACCCCCAGGCTCAGCACCCCCAGGCTCAGCACCCCCAGGCTCAGCACCCCCAGTCTCAGCACCCCCAGGCTCAGCACCCCCAGTCTCAGCACCCCCAGGCTCAGCACCCCGAGTCTCAGCACCCCCAGTCTCAGCACCCCCAGGCTCAGTACCGCCAGTCTCAGCACCCCCAGGCTCAGTACCCCTCTCAGGACCAGAGTCAACAGCTACCTCGACAGGCTCGACTGCATCTACCTGGGAAACACCTGAGGGAGCAGGACCCTAGGAAGGGAGGGGGTCTACCGGAGGGGCACGTGGGGTGAGGAAGAGAGGCGGGGGAGGGAGCGGAGCAGTGCGGTAGGGGAACAGATGGTAAAAGGGTACCGACTCGTCAAAGGTGACGTCCTGAGAGGGGAAAACACGACGCGAGGTGGGGTGGTAAAACTGCCAGCCAGGCGCGTCGGGGACAAAGCCAAGGAAGACACAGGGCACAGCGCGGGCGGAGAGCTTGTCCGCAGTGGTATCGCGGACAAAGGCACGAGCACCCCAGACCCGGAAACGCGACGCATCACCAACCTGCCCCATCCACAGCAGTGTGGGCGAGGTCTCTGGAGCAGAGACACGGGGCCAGAGGTTGAGCTGATGCGCAGCGTACTGGACTGCAAACGGCCACAGGAAATGGGGGGCAGCCGCATGGATCATGGAGGTATGAGCGATCTCCATGACTAAGCCAATGCGGCGCTCAGCAACCCCATTCTGCTGTGGAGAGGCCGGAAGCGTGAAGGTCTGGCGGATGCCGTGCTCCGCACAGTAGGCTGCCAAGAGGTCGGAGGAAAACTCACCACCTCGGTCAGAGTGCAGACGCAGGACGGGAAAGTCCGACTGGAACCGCTCGCGGAGCTGGAGACGAACAGCGCGGATCCAAGGGATCAAAACATCAGGGACCTCACCCTTGGTGCGCAAGGGGAAGACCGTGGTGTAGCGCGTGTAGTCGTCGACAACCAGCAGGAAGTACCGCTCGTGGCCCTGTCCACGGACGCGGGCTGGGCCCCACACGTCCAGGTGGAGAGTCTGCAGAGGAGCCTTTGTGGGAGGGAACGAGGAGGAGTGAGGAGCGGCGCGCTGCCGCCCCTCGACGCGGGGAAGACAGGGAGGAGCAGGCGAGGGCGGGAGGGGAGGGAGAACCCTGGGAAGACCAGAGACAAGGTACCGGGAGTGCATGCCACGAAGGCGCTGCACTGACGGGTGACCAAGACGGTGGTGCCAGAGAACTGTCTGGTGTGACAGGGAGCGACGCGAGCAGGGGGCCGACAGCTGACCTGACGCAGACGCAGACGCAGCTACCTGAGGGGACTCAGTGGTCAGTGTGTACAGGTCCGACCCCGGCTGCCGAGTGAAGGTAGCTATGTGGCGACCTGTCCTAGCACACGTACAGTGGGTCACACGCTCATAGGCAGGGGTGAACTGGTGAACACCCCCGTCCTGAAGAGCAGAGCCAGCCACCAAGTTCGTAGAGAACGAGGGGAGGTAAAGACCCGACAGGGTGCCGGACGGGACCGCAGGACAAGGGAGGACAGTGGAGGAGGTCGCAAGGACCGGGCCCCCAGAGGGGTCAGCGAGGGAGACAGCAACTGGCCGAGCTAGCTGCTCAAGGGCAGTGCGGTCACTGAAGAAACAGCGGGAAGCACCCGAGTCGAGTGTGAAGGTGTGCAGTGCCTCAGTGGACGCAGTACCAGCAAGCGCAGACGCACTAGCACCTGGGGGAGCAGACTCACTAGCACCAAGGGCAGCAGCCTCACCAGGACCTAGGGCAGCAGACGCACGAGCACCAAGAGCAGAAGCCTCACCAGAACCTAGGGCAGCAGACGCACTAGCACCTGGAGGAGCTGTCTCACTGGTCCCAATGCCCGGGTCGGGCGGTACACTCAGGTAGCAGTCTCCCTCAACACTAATAGTCAATGCATACATAGCACCAAGAATAGCATCATAATCAAGAGCAAAGATATCAATTCCTTTCTTAAGCAGATCAGCCCAGCGGGGCAACTCAGCGGCATCAGGAAACTGCTCGCGCCAGGCGTCGTCGAGTCAAAAGAAGCAGCGCTGCGCCGTGTGGAACCTCCCACAGGTCTGGCCAGTGCGGTCACCTGTGCGGATGATGTACGGGCAGGTACCTCCACCCCCAGACCCCCCACGCTGAGAGTACCACTCACGGAGCTGCGGGGCGAGGGAGTCTCGCCGGGACGCTGCTGCTGCTGCCTCTGGCCACCGCCGAACCCCCCATGCTGCACCGCTCCACCGCGCCCGCCACCCGCTCCACCGGCGCCACCACCGCCACCACCGCCCCCACCACCCCCACCACCGCCGCCGCCACCACCCCCTGTGCCGCCACTGACCCCCCCACCACCCGCGCCACTCCCACCTCCGCCACCACCCCCGCCCCCCCCACCCCCTCCACCGCCGCCTCCCCCGCCTCCACCTCCGCCACCCCTGCCCCCCTTGCCCCTGCCGCCCTTGCGCCTCCCAGACGCAGCCCCGACCCCCTCAGCTCCGAGGTAGTCGACAGCAGCAGCAGATGCAATGGAGGGGAGGAGGGGGGAGGGGGAGCACCCCTCAAAGAAAGGGGAGCGGGGGTCACCACGAGAGGCACCTACAGCTACAATGCTCTTCTCAGCTGCTAGGAGTTCCTTCTCGAGGAGGTCGACAGTGAGGTCAGTGGGGGAGAGGGCGAGAAACTGGTCCCTGACAGTGCGAAGGGAGTCAGGGAGGCGGGTAACAAGGTGGTACAGTGTGAGGTACATCGGGGGGGGGTTCTTGGCGAGGAAATCGGGGGGAAGCGCGGCACGGTAGCGGAGGTCACTGGTACGGAGGTGGGTGATGAGGTCAGCTACAGTGGCAAAGGCGGACAGGTCGGGGAAGAGGTAGGGCAGTGAGAGACGGCCTATAGCAGCAGTGGCAGGGGAGGAGTAGTGCGCGACTACGGCGTCGTACAGCTCCTTAGCGGTCTTATGCTGGCCGAAGTGTTCGCGCTCATCTAACGGCAGGTCGCTGCGAACGGCTAGGCGAGCGTGAGCATCACGGGTCTGCCACTGGGAGCGAGCAGTACTGTCAGCAGTAGTGGCAGGTGCGGGAGCGGCGCCTGACGTGTGGTCATACAGGGAGACATCGTCCTTGGCTGTGATCTGGAGGAACAGGTTGTCAGATTTATATGACATAGCTACTGTAGGCTATAGTGGGGTGGCACATATGGGGTACAGTTTTCTAGGGTTTGCTTTTTGTACCCAACTTTCACTTAGTCATTTCATTCCTCGTTTCTTCTCATGGTATCGAGCAGGTTCCCTAGTGGGAACGATTCCTAGGGCCCACCACCACGAAATTTTTTTTTTTTTTCCTGCCCGGAGCGCGTTTTGCTCCGGCCCGAGTCGCGCCGCCCCTACGGCCCTTCGCGCCGCCCTTTAGGCCCGTCGCGCCCGTCGCGCCCATCGCCACCTTACGCGGCCCCGCCACCTACCTTCGCGGCCCCGCCACCTACCTGTGCGGCCCCGCCACCTACCTCCGCGGCCCCGCCACCTACCTGTGCGGCCCCGCCTCCTACCTTCGCGGCCCCGCCACCTAACTGTGCGGCCCCGCCACCTACCTCCGCGGCCCCGCCACCTACCTGTGCGGCCCCGCCACCTACCTTCGCGGCCCCGCCACCTCACTGTGCGGCCCCGCCACCTACCTCCGCGGCCCCGCCACCTACCTGTGTGGCCCCGCCACCTACCTCCGCGGCCCCGCCACTTGCCTGTGCGGCCCCGCCATCTACCAGCGGCCCCGCCACCTACATGCGGCCCCGCCACCTACTAGCGGCCCCGCCACCTACCTGCGGCCCCGCCACCTACCTTTGCGGCCCCGCCGCCTCCTCTCAGCGGCCCCGCCGCCTCCTCCCAGCGGCCCCGGACGCCGCCCTCTCAGCGGCCCCGCCGAGCCGCCCAGCAGCCAAGCCGCCCAGCCGCCGAGCCGCCCAGCAGCCGAGCCGCCCAGCAGCCGAGCCGCCCAGCAGCCGAGCCGCCCAGCAGCCGAGCCGCCCAGCAGCCGAGCCGCCGAGCCGCCCAGCAGCCGAGCCGCCGAGCCGCCCAGCAGCCGAGCCGCCGAGCCGCCCAGCAACCGAGCCGCCGAGCCGCCCTACAGCCGAGCCACCCGAGCCGCCCTGTCCGGTAAGAGCAGCGCCCCTTTCACAGCACTGCCCTCACCCTACTGTTTGCGCTGCTAGTCTACTGCTGTCATGGCTACCCCTAGTGTCCTCGCTTTTGACGCTGAGGGTCGGGCCATTGACTTTGACGTCTGGATAGATGACCTGCAGCTTTTCTTACAGTACGACAGGGCAGACGGCCTCTCCCTCTTTGACCTCACTTCTGGTGCCTCTCCTGCCCCCGCTGCTGCTGCTGACGCCACTGTTCGCTCCCAGTGGGCCACGCGCGATGCTGCTGCACGTCTTGCTGTGCGTCGCCACCTACCTACCTCTGAGCATGCGCACTTTAGCCAGTACAAGAGTGCTCAGACCTTGTACGACGCTGTAGTTGCGCGCTACTCCTCCCCTGCCACTGCTGCACTTAGCCGCCTCATGCTACCGTACCTCTTCCCTGACCTTGCTGCCTTTCCCACAGTCGCTGACCTCATTACGCACCTCCGCACTAGTGACACTCGCTACCGCGCTGCGCTTCCTGCAGAGTTCTGCGCCAAGAACCCCCCCCCCATGTACATCACCCTCTACTACATAGTCACCCGGCTCCCTGACTCCCTTCGCGTAGTCAGGGACCACTTCCTCTCTGTTTGCCCCACCACTCTCACCGTTGACCTCCTCGAGAAGTCCCTCCTAGCAGCAGAGAAGAGCATAGTAGCTGTAGGAGCCTCTCGTGGTGACCCTCGCACCCCCATCTTTGAGGGGTGTTCCCCCTCCCCCCTTTTGCCCTCTGTTGCCTCTGCTGCTGCGGCCGACCTCGTTGGGCTTGAGTCGGTCGGTGCGGCGTCTACCCCTAGCGGGAGACGTCGCCCTGGCAAGGGCAAGGGGGGCAGGGGCACTGGAGGAGCTAGCGGGGGCGGTGGAGGCGGCGGTGGAGGCGGTGGAGGGGGTGGGGGTGGCGGTGGGGGTGGTGGCGGGGGTGGAGGTGTCGGTAATGGCAGTGGAGGCGGAGGCGGCGGCGGCGGTGGCGGTGGGAGCGGAGGTGGCGGCGGTGGAGGAGGAGGCGGCGGAGGAGGTGGAGCTGGTCGGGGTGGCGCTGCGCAGAGAGTCGGCTCCGGTGGTGGTCAGCGCCAGCAGCAGCAGCAGCAGCAGCAGCAGCGCACTCGTGACATCCCCTCCCCTCAGCAGCTCCGTGAGTGGTACGCTGCACGCCAGAGGGGTGGGGGTACTGGTCCGTGCACCTACGTCCTCCGCACCGGCGACCGCGCGGGTGAGCAGTGCGGGGGTGCGCACTCCACCCAGCGCTGCTTTGGCCGCCTGACGGACGCTTGGCGTCACCAGTTCCCTGAGGCCACTGAGATCCCCCGCTGGGGTGAGCTGTCTAGGGCGGGTGTGGCTGTCTTTGACCTTGACTTTGATGCTATTCTTGCTGCCATGTATACTGTGACTATTAGTGATGAGGGTGACTGTTACCGGTGTTTTCCGCCCGACCCGGGCATTGAGACTGCTGCTCTAGGTACTGGTGAGGCTGCTGCTCTAGGTGCTAGCGAGGCTGCTACTCTAGGTGCGTCTGCTCCCTCAGGTGCTGGTGAGTCTGCTCTCCCAGGTTCTGCGTCGGCCTCGGCCTCCCACACCTTCACCCTTGACTCGGGGGCTTCTCGCTCCTTCTTTCGAGACCGCACCACACTCACGCCGCTTGGCCGGCCAGTTGCGGTCTCTCTGGCAGACCCCTCTGGGGGTCCTGTCCTTGCTCACTTCTCCACTGTCCTCCCGTGTCCGGCGGCCCCCTCTGGCACCCTGTCTGGTCTTTACCTCCCCTCGTTCTCTACGAACTTGGTGAGTGGTGCTGACCTACAGGATGCGGGGGTTCACCAGTTCACTCCTGGGAGTCAGCGGGTGACCCACTGCACGGACGCTCGGACTGGCCGACACCTGGCCACGTTTACCCGTCGGCCGGGGTCGAGCCTGTACACCCTGACCACTGCGTCTCCTCCAGTCACTGCGTCTGGTCAGGTAGCTGCGTCAGGTCAGGTGTTTGCTGCAGCGTCCAGGTCTGGTCCTGAGTCTGCCCCCTGTTCGTGTCGCCTCCTGTCTCACGAGACTCTCCTCTGGCACCACCGCCTTGGTCACCCCTCCCTACTTCGTCTCCGAGGCATGGCCTCCCGTGTCCTTGTCTCTGGTCTTCCCCGGTCCCTCCCTCCCCTTCCTCCGGGGCCTGGCCCTACCTGCGTCCCCTGTGTCGAGGGGCGGCAGCGGGCTGCCCCTCACTCCTCCCAGTTTCCTCCGACAGAGGCCCCGCTGCAGACGCTTCACATGGACGTGTGGGGCCCGGCCCGCGTCCGTGGACAGGGTCACGAGCGCTACTTCCTGCTGGTGGTTGACGACTACTCGCGTTACACCACAGTCTTCCCCTTGCGCAGCAAGGGTGATGTCACTGAGGTGTTGATCGACTGGATCCGCGCAGCTCGTCTCCAGCTCAGGCAGAGCTTCGGTTCGGACTTTCCTGTTCTGCGTCTGCACTCTGACAGAGGTGGAGAGTTCTCCTCTGGCCTTCTGCGAGCCTACTGTCGAGCACGAGGCATCCGCCAGACCTTCACGCTTCCGGACTCTCCACAGCAAAATGGGATTGCTGAGCGCCGCATTGGCATGGTCATGGACTTCGCCCGTACGTCCATGATGCATGCGGCTGCCCCCCATTTTCTGTGGCCGTTTGCGGTTCGGTACGCGGCGCATCAGATCAACCTTCACCCTAGGGTCTCCAGACCGGAGACCTCCCCTGCTTTGCTGTGGACGGGGAAGGTTGGCGATGCGTCTGCGTTCCGTGTCTGGGGATCTCGGGCGTTTGTCCGTGACTTGTCTGCGGACAAGCTGTCCCCTCGTGCTGCTCCTTGCGTCTTCCTTGGCTTCCCCCCTGACGCGCCAGGGTGGCAGTTCTACCACCCCACCTCTCGCCGTGTTCTGTCCTCCCAGGACGTCACGTTTGACGAGTCGGTCCCCTACTACCGCCTCTTCCCCTACCGCACTCCGTCCCTCCCCCCACCACCGCTCTTCCTTGTGCCAGGTCCCCCCCCGGTAGACCCCCTCCCCCCTCAGGGTCCTGCCCCTTCAGGTGTGTCCCAGGTAGACGCAGTCGAGCCTGTCGAGGTTACTGGTGACTCTGGTGCTGCTGAGGGTGCTGAGCCTGGGGGTGATGACTCTGGGGGTGCTGAGCGTGTGGGTGCTACGCCTGGGGGTGCTGAGCCTGAGGGTGCTACTACTGGGGGTGCTGAGCCTGGGGGTGCTGAGCCTGGGGGTGCTACTACTGGGGGTGCTGAGCCTGAGGGTGCTACTACTGGGGGTGCTGAGCCTGGGGGTGCTGAGCCTGGAGGTGCTACTACTGGAGGTGCTGAGCCTGGGGGTGCTGAGCCTGGGGGTGCTGAGCCTGGGGGTGCTACGCCTGGAGGTGCTGGGCCTGGGGGTGTGGAGCCTGAGGGAGCTGGGCCTGCTTGTGTGGCGTCTGGCGGTGCTGAGCCTGGAGGTTCTCCGGGTGCTTCGTCTCGGCGGGAGCCACTCTCTCCACAGGAGCTGCGCGAGTGGTTTGCCCGGCGCTGGAGGCGTGCTGCTGGAGCTGGAGGTTCTTCGGCTACTGAGGGTGCTGGTGCCGCGGGTCCCGGAGGTGCTCGTACTGGGAGTACTGGAGCTGCTGGGCCTGCGGGTACGACTGGAGCTGGAGCTGCTGAGGGTGTTGACGCTGAGGCTACTGCTGTCGGTCCTGGAGGCGGGCCTGCTGAGGGTGCTACTGGTGCTGCTGGAGGTACTGGAGCTGGAGTTGCTGCTGGCGCTGGTGCTGCCGCTTGGGGTACTGGTGCTGTCCCTGCTGTGTCTGGAGTCGCCGCGCGGCCTCGGCCGTACTTCGTTCCGCTCCTTCAGCAGGTTCTTGGTCTCCCGCCTTCTACTGGCCCTCCTCCTCCCTTAGAGAGTCCACAGCCTGTCCTGTCACAGTTACAGTTACAGCCGGCCTCCCCACTGCCCGCTCCTTCTCCCTACACTGGTCCTACTGGAGGTCTTGCTGAGCGTCGTGAGCCTGCGTCGCGTCCTGCGTCGCCTGTCCGTACTGCTCGCGCTAGTGGTCGTGGTTCGCGTCAGCGTCCTCCTCCTGTCCCTGGCACGCACCGGATGTCTCTGCGTCCGTCCACTGCTCCTCTGCGTGCCCCGTTGCCTTCTCCTCCTGAGTCCTCTCTTCCTGCTCTTCCCGACCCAGAGTCGGACTCTCTTCGTGCTGCCAGTCCTACTGTCACGCGTCTCCTTGCTACTGTCGTCACTGACCCTTCCTTTGCGTCCACTGCTGCGTCTGCCCTAGTTGCTGAGCTCGTCGACTTTGCTGCTCGCTGTCGTCTAGACTACGCTGCTTGTCTTGTCGCTGAGTCTGAGTCTGTCTGTCCTCCGTCCGTCGGGGGTGAGTGTGCCCTTGGCACGGACGTCCTTGAGGACAGGCAGGAGGAGTTCCAGTGTTTGGCTGCTGCTTCACCTCATCTCGTGTCCGTACTGCTTACCCCTGAGGGAGACCCGGATGCACTTGACATCCCGACTCCGCGCTCTTACGCGGAGGCGATAGAGGGTCCCTACTCCTCTCAGTGGCAGGCAGCTATGGACACAGAGATGGCTTCCTGGAAGTCCACAGGTACCTACGTTGACGAGGTTCCCCCGCCTGGGGCGAACATCGTCAGTGGCATGTGGATTTTCAGGGTGAAGCGGCCGCCGGGTTCTCCGCCTGTCTTCAAGGCGCGTTACGTGGCTCGTGGCTTCAGTCAGCGGCAGGGAGTTGACTACTTTCAGACCTTCTCTCCCACCCCGAAGATGACCACTCTTCGGGTACTGCTGCACATAGCTGCTCACCGCGACTACGAGCTGCACTCTCTTGACTTCAGCACTGCTTTCTTGCAGGGCAGCCTGCACGAGGAGATCTGGCTGCGTCGCCCACCTGGCTTCACTGGGTCTTTTCCTCCTGGCACCCAGTGGAGCCTCCGGCGGCCAGTCTACGGTCTCCGCCAGGCACCGCGTGAGTGGCACGACACACTGAGGACTACACTTGCGGCTCTTGGGTTTGCTCCCTCTACTGCCGACCCGTCGCTGTTTCTGCGCACCGACACTTCTTTGCCGCCGTTCTACATCCTCGTGTACGTCGACGACTTGGTCTTTGCCACAGCTGACACTGCTGGACTCGCCCACGTGAAGTCCGAGCTGCAGAAGAGACACACGTGCACAGACCTGGGTGAACTGCGCAGCTACCTTGGCTTGCAGATCACCCGGGACAGAGCACGCCGCACCATTACCCTGACTCAGTCACACATGGTGCAGCAGGTCCTTCAGCGCTTCGGCTTCACGTACTCCTCGCCTCAGGCCACTCCTCTGCCTACTCGCCACTCGCTCTCAGCTCTGCCTTCGGATGAGTCCGTAGAGTCGAGTGGCCCGTACCCAGAGCTTGTTGGCTGCCTCATGTACCTGATGACCTGCACACGACCTGACCTCGCATACCCTCTTAGCATTCTCGCACGCTATGTTGCTCCTGGGAGACACAGACCGGAGCACATGGCTGCAGCGAAGAGGGTGTTGCGTTACTTGTGCAGTACGTCGGGCATGGGGCTTGTGCTTGGAGGGCAGAGTCCAGTGGTCCTCACTGGGCACGCAGACGCTTCTTGGGCTGACGACCAGGCTACGCAGCGGTCGTCACAGGGTTACACCTTCAGCCTTGGTTCCGGCTCTGTTTCGTGGCGGGCTACCCGCTCGTCTTCTGTTCTCGGCTCCAGTTGTGAGGCTGAGATCTACGCCGGGCCCATGGCTGCACAGGAGCTTCGCTGGCTCACCTACCTGCTGACTGACCTCGGAGAGCCGCCTCGTTCTCCTCCAGTGCTGTACGTAGACAACAAGGCCATGCTGGCCTTGTGTCGAGAGCAGAGACTGGAGCACAGAATGAAGCACATTGCTCTCCGCTACTTCCTTGCTCGTGAGCTACAGCAGCGTGGTCAGCTGCGGCTTGCGTACGTGGCCTCTCAGGCCAACACTGCTGATATCTTCACCAAGGCACTTGCGCCTTGTGATCATCAGCGCTTCTGTACTCAGCTGGGTCTTGTGCCCACCTTGCCTCACTTGCTCACCCCTTGACCTTGTTTGTACTGATGCATATATATATATATATACTCCTGCTCTTGCTTGTCTAGCCTTATATATATATGTAATCCTGCATGTGAACTGGCCTTGTGGCCTTGAACTTGTGCTCGGAATGTGTGGTGACTTTGTGATCCACCCTGAGCTTGTTTTGCTTTGCTTGACTGGTCCTGTGACCCCTTGTTCTCCCCCACTTTGCCTATGGGGGTGTGTCAGATTTATATGACATAGCTACTGTAGGCTATAGTGGGGTGGCACATATGGGGTACAGTTTTCTAGGGTTTGCTTTTTGTACCCAACTTTCACTTAGTCATTTCATTCCTCGTTTCTTCTCACAGGTGCAGGTCATCTAACCAAACCTCAAACTTAATCGGGCGGCCCTCAGCGTCAAAGGTGAGAACAGAGGGAGTGGCCATAGCAGCAGTAGGAACAGTAGCAGTAGTAGCAGTAGCAGTAACAGTGGCAGCTGAAGCAGTAGTACGGTAGGAATTGGAACAGGAGTTGCTGCAGGTGGGGCACAGTAGGGCGGCGCGGCTCGGCCAGGGCGGCGCGGCTCGGTTCGGGCGGCGCGGCTCGGTTCGGGCGGCGCGGCTCAGTTCGGGCGACGTGGTTCGGCTCGGGCTGGGCTATGCGGCGGTGCGCGACGGGGGGCGTGCACGTGGGCGGCTGTAGTGGGCGGGCCGTGGCTGTGCGTGGGCCTGACTAGCGCGCGGGCGACGGCCTAGAGGGCGACGCGACGGCCTACGGGCGGGGCTGCCTGTCGACGGGCTGCTCGTGGCGGCGTGGGCGGCTAACGGGCGGCGCGCGCTCAGAAACGGCCGCGCGCGGGCTGCTAGGGGGCGACGCGCGCGAAAAAAAAAAAAAAAAAAAAAAAAAAAAAAAAAAAAAAAAAAAAAACACACAAAAAAAAAAAAACACACACACACACAAAAAAAAAAAACACACAAAAACACAAAAACACAAAAAAAAACAAAAAAAAAACAAAAAAAAAAACAAAAAAGCCCGCGCGCGGCACTAGCGAGCCGCGCACGGGCAGCAGGAGAAGACGAGGCGCACGAGGGCGCACTAGGAGAAAGGCGCTCGAGGGCGCTAGGTCGATATGGCGCTCGGGGGCGCTTCTAACGGTGGGCCCTTAGGTGAGTCCTAGGTCTAGAACCTAAGCTCTTAATACCATGTCAAGAATGAGAAGTGTTTGGACTAGGAAAGTTGGGAGTACAAGTGTGAAACCCTAAAGCATTGTACCCCCTAAAGGCTAACCCACTGTAGCCTACACAGCAATAACATATATAATGTTTGACACACCATGGCCGACAAACTTGATTTTCTTCGTCGACTGAGACCGGGGTCCTACGTATTAGTATTAAGAATGGAGTTAAGGAAGATTAGGGGCCGAAATAATTCAAAATTGCTGGACTATAATTTTGGACAGAAAAGTCGTCAACGAAACGTTCACTGTTTAAAAGTTCAACAATTTCATATATGCTGGAACTTAAATAAAACTTAATCACAATAGTTCAAGCTAGAACCACAAAGAGAATGAGACCAGCTAGAAACCAGGTAGGAGGGGATAAGAAGGACAAGAGGGAAAGTGTTTAGGGAGTTTCCAACCAAGGAAACCCCGAGCGCACAATATTCCCTCCCTTTAGAAACCCAACTTTCAATTTTGTCTTTTTCCCAACCTTTCAATGCCACCTCACTCCAACTAAGCCACACTTGCCAACATGGTTTGGCTTCTCCCAACCACGTGGCAACGACTACAGTGATGGTAACAAATTTTCCCAACCCCTTAAAGTCTATACCCCATAGAGAGTCACCCCACAGATTTCCAAAGTTGCCGCAACGGAATATCAAGAACATACGAACTTCAACCAAAGTTGCCGTAACTTTCTCGTTCGTTCTCCGATTGAAGCGATCCTTCGTTCGTTAGAAAGCACTTGAGCAGGGAATTCCTTTCAAATATCCAATCAAGCAAATAACATTCACACATACTAGAAAAATCCAAACCACACCAACCACAAATTCTTACGTACGCGCACACCACGCATGCAACGTAGAAAGATAAGATGAGAGGCAGACAGACGTGAAGGCATATGATAGCATTATACAACACTACGGCAATAGCAGTAGCTGGGAACACCAAGCTTGTGGGATGAACGAGCATGCCACGATACACGCCGTCGCAGCGAATGCCGCTGCCACACCATTCAAAGGGCACTGCTTCGTGTGCAATCGGCCTGGGCATCGTGAAAGCGAATGCTCGGAAAATGCTAAGGGAAAGGAGGGAGCACAGGAGCAGAAACAGACCAAGCAACAGAGAAACACTGGGCGTCAGTAGCGAACAGGCCCACCACTTATAGGTCACGCCGCTCGTTCGACCTAACCAACCCTTACCGACCCTGTTCGTTTGTGGTGGTTCATGCAATCAACCACACCCAGCTAAACAAGGAGGGTTCAACGGTAGACAGCCTCATACTGTTTAGCGGGAGGATTCACGCCGACTTCGTTACAATCTTCGTAGACGGAGGGGCTAGCCACATCCTATTTAACACCGCCACTGCAAGGAGACTAAAACTGACACTAGATACTTCCCTGAAATCGACGCTCGACTAGTTGACAGAACGCCACAGCGGGATTTTCTTGGACGACTTGCCCAAGGGACTCCCACCTCAGCGAACGCAAGACGACATGATAGAGTTAGAACCAGGGGCACAACTGACAGACAGCAAAACCTCCGACTGACCCAACCCGAATTGGACGATCCATGGAAGTAGTTGGACTACCTGCTCGAGAAACAATTCATTTGCCCAAGACAATTCACGCCAAAGAAAACGGGGGGGTTTCGTATGTGCATTGATGACTGCGCACTGAGCAGGGTTACGATCAAGTCCTGATACCCCATCCGCGAGCCGACAAACTCAACGATCAACTTCCCACAGCACGAGTCTTCTCAAAGAGCGACCTTCGAGGGGGTTATTATCAGATCCGCGTCAACCCACCTTACAAACCGAAAGTCGCATTCCGCACCAACTACGGCTCATTCGAATATACAGTGATGCCCTTCGGACTGACCAACGCCCCTGCGATCTTCCATATGTGTAAGAATGAACGAATGAATTGAACTAGCAGCAGGATGGGTACAAGTAGCAAACCCTAATTTGGGTTGTACCCCATATGAACTACCTCTGCATGTGAACAAGGCGTCACAAGACCAGTCAAGAAAAGCAAAGCAAGCTCAGGGTGGATCACAACGTCACCACAAATTCCGAGCACAAGCAAAGGACCACAAGGCCAGTTCACATGCAGAGGTATATATGCAGCAACACCAGTACATTGATCACTACCTAGCAAGAGCAAGCAAGCAGGTATATATATATATCACAGTACAAGCAAAGTCACGAAGTGAGCAAGTGAGGCCAGGTAGGCACAAGGCCTAAAACAGTACAGAAACGCTAATGATCACAAGGCGCAAGTGCCTTGGTGAAGATATCAGCAGTGTTGGCCTGAGAGGGCACGTAAACAAGATGAAGCTGGCCACGCTGCTGCAACTCTCGAGCAAGGAAGTAGCGCAGAGCTATGTGCTTCGTTCTGTGCTCCAGTCTGTGCTCCTGACACAAGGCAATCATGGCCTTGTTGTCGACGTACAGAACTGGAGGTGAGCCAGCGTAACTCCTGTGCAGCCATGGCCCCTGCGAAGATCTCAGCCTCACAACTGGAGCTGAGAACAGATCACGAGAGGGTAGACCGCCACGAAACAGAACCGGAGCCAAGGCTGAAGGTGTAACCCTGTGACGACCGCTGCGTAGCCAAGTCGTCAACCCAATAAGCGTCTGCGTGACCAGTGAGGACAACTGGACCCCGTCCTCCAAGCACGAGCCTCATGCCCTACGTACTGCACAAGTAGCACATCACCCTCTTAGCGACCTTCCAGTGCTCTGGTCGGTGTCTCCCGGGCGCAACGTTGCGTGCCAGGATGCTAAGAGGGTAAGCAAGGTCAGGTCGAGTGCACGACATCAGGTACATGAGGCAGCCCACAAGCTCTGGATACGGGCCACTCGGCTCTACGGACTCATCCGAAGGCAGAGATGAGAGCAAGTGACCCGTAGGCAGAGGAGTGGCCTGTGGCGAGGAGTACTGGAAGTCGAAGCGCTGAAGGACCTGCTGCACCATGTGTGACTGGGTCAAGGTAATGGTGCGCCGTGCTCTGTCCCGGGTGATCTGCAAGCCAAGATAGCTGCGCAGCTCACCCATGTCTGTGCACGTGTGTCTCTTTTGCAGCTCCGACTTCACGTGGGCTAGTCCAGTAGTGTCAGCAGTGGCAAAGACCAAGTCGTCGACGTATACGAGGATGTAGAACGGTGATAGCGAAGTGTCGGTGCGTAGAAACAGTGACGGGTCAGCAGTAGAAGGCGCAAACCCAAGAGCCGCAAGAGTCGTCCTCAGTGTGTCGTGCCACTCGCGAGGCGCCTGGCAGAGACCGTATACTGGCCGCCGGAGGCTCCACTGGGTACCAGGAGGAAACGACCCAGTGAAGCCAGGTGGGCGGCGCAGCCAGAACTCCTCGTGCAAGCTGCCATGTAGGAAAGCAATGCTGAAGTCAAGAGAGTGAAGCTCGTAGTCACGCTCAGCGGCAACGTGCAGCAGTACCCGAAGAGTGGTCATCTTCGGGGTAGGGGAGAAGGTCTAGAAGAAGTCAACTCCCTATCTCTGACTGAAGCCTCGTGCAACG
The DNA here is from genome assembly GCA_947471745.1 of Closterium sp. Naga37s-1. NCBI lineage: Eukaryota > Viridiplantae > Streptophyta > Zygnematophyceae > Desmidiales > Closteriaceae > Closterium > Closterium sp. Naga37s-1. Next base: position 111,880 of record CANJKZ010000037.1, on the reverse strand, counting down.
TACCGCGCCTTGAAGACAGGCGGAGAACCCGGCGGCCGTTTCACCCTGAAAATCCACATGCCGCTGACGATGTTCGCCCCAGGTGGGGGAACCTCGTCGACGTAAGTGCCAGTGGACTTCCACGACTGGACAATCAACAGCATCTACCGAGTTCGGCGTAGATGACTGCTCCAGAGCTATCTCCTCTACGTTGGTAGACGTGGCGGGTTCGGAAGCGTCCACACCAGCTAGCAACCGCTATCTACTGGCGGTTTCCATTTCCCTGCTGTCGCTCCTTAAGCTGTGGGCATTCTCGCTTCATGTGTCCCGGCTTTTTGCAGTAGTAACAGTTCCCTCTAGATCCCGTTTTCTGTGAGCCGTCACTGTTAACTGCACCAATCTCCATGGGCGACGGTCCGTCCCTCAATCGAGCGTCGTTGATCGGTTTGTTGTATCCCCTATCGCGATCGTTACGACCCCGTCGGCTTCATACTGTGTCGACGCGTTCTGCTGCTGCGACTACCGACTCGAAGGTGGACAGCCCGTGAATCGCTATAATCTCCGCTATGTCCGGCTTGAACCCTTCGAGGTAGTGATCGCGCATCTCTACTTCCATGAAGTCATCTATTTCGTTGCAGATGCCCAAGAACCGTCGTGTGTACTCCTGGATGTTTCCTATCTGTCGGAAATGACGCAGACTCTTCCTAGCAGCTTCGGAGGCGTTCACCAAGTCGAACCTACTTTTCAGTGCCGCTTCAAATCCTTCCCACGTCGTCGGAACCGTGGTAACACCCAAAGCTAAACTCCATAAGCTCGAAGTTGCAGCTGCATGCCCCTCGCCCTGTTGATGCCCGTCCAAATGAGCCCTTCTTATAGCAGTATGTGTGAGTTGGCGCCACCACTCCAAGGCCGGGCCCCTTAGCAGCGTAACGAAGTACTCGATCCGCTGCTGCGCATCCGCCTCTTGCACCCCGCTCGCGGCGAAGTAGTTTTTGAGCATGAAGATCCACGTCCGCACGTTCGCGTAGCGTTGGCTTGGGTCGAACGGCTCAGGCTTTGCGGCTTGAGCGCGCTTCGACGTTCCGACAGCGCTTCCGCGCCAGTTGACGTGTTGGGTGCAGGAGATGGTGCAGCATGACCATGAGAAATTGACGCGAATTCACGAAGCTGTTGCATTTCAGCTCGTACCTGACGATTTTCCAGCGTCAACGTTTCGAGTTGGCGCATGACTTGAGCAAGCGTGTTGCCCATGTCGTTGGGGACAGCGTTCATGGTTTCATCCATGTCGGCTCGACGACTCCAAGTTTGCAAGTCGGCACCGCGGGACGACGACGTCGTAGTCTCGTCGTCGACGGTCGCTCGTTGGAACTCACTCCCCGCGAAGGCTCTGATTCTAAGTGTTAGGCCCGCTGGCCTAAATCCGCTAAAGATTAGCGGAGTTGACTAAGTCGAGGATTAACGCGGCGGAAGACTTTGGCGAAAGAGAGTGTTCGCGAAATATGCGAAGTAACTGAGTACCATTGAAGAGTTGTGTTGGGCTGAGAAAATCCCTTAGGATCTTTGCAGGACTAAACTCTGGGTAGGAATGTTGTAGTTGCGGAAGCGTTTAATAAGACTGTTGAACCACCTTGCGCTGGTGTGTGAGGGCAAAGTAGATTAATTAAATCAAGGAGATACAAGGCTTTTATAAGAGTACAAGGAATATGAAGAGATATAACTAATAACTGTTTTACTGTTGCTGTTGCGGTTCGATACAGTGACGACTCGGGCAACTGCTCGATAGCGAGTCAGCTGTTTGTCCTTGCTGTCACGTTGTATTTGTCAGATCAAAGGTCGCTGACCTTTGACTTTCGCGTAACCTCCAGCGGTTTCTTCACTTGTCAACCTCGGATGGTTGACTCGTCGATGCTTCGTTGTGCTTCGCTTCGTTTATGACTTAGTGTTTCGACACGTCAGAAGCGCTTAAGTCACTTGTTTCCAACACTCCCCTTCGCTTTTGGAGTGTCGCTGCTGGTGACGTGGCTTTGTCCAGTCAGCAGCATGCAGTACTCGAACTTCTATTTTCCGAGCTTCTTGGTCAAGTAATCGACTGCCATCTCAGACGTGGGGCAGTAGGACAGCTCGAGTCTCCCCTTCTCGATCTCGTCCTTCACGAAGAAATATCGCAGGGCGATGTGCTTCATTCTGTTCGCGAATCCGTTCTTGTTGGCTATGCGGATTGCAGACTGGTTGTCGCATAACAGGGAGAAGCTGGGTAACTGGGCCAGCTTCGCTTCTTCCAGCAGTTCGCGAAGGTACAGTCCTTCCTTGGTGGCTGAGCAGAGTGCAATGTATTCTGCTTCAGCTGAGGAGAGAGCAATTAGTTCCTGCTTGCTCGACTGCGAGGAGATGGGCCCGATAGGCTCAAGTCGGTAGATGTAGCCGGTGCACGAGCGCCTGTTGTCAGAGTCGCCGGCGTGATCAGCGTCGACGTAGCCGATTAGCTTAGGTGTTGTAGTTCTGGTCTTGTGGTAGGGTAGGCCGATCGTTGGGGTGCTGACGAGGTAGTGAAGGGCGCGGTCGAGCTCCGTCATGTGCTCCGCTTCAGGTTTCTTGAGGTAGGTGGCGAGCTGACTTGCAGAGTATGATAGATCCGGGCGACAGTGTCAGAATGTTATCTTATGCTCTAGCCTGTAGTGGGGTGCTCTATAGCGAGTACAACCCTTCTAGGGTTTGCTATTTGTATCCTCATTCTTGCTAGTGCAACCCCTCTTCTCTCTTTTAAACTTAACATGCTATCAGAGCAGGTCGATCCCCTTGGATCGATCCTGTGGGTGGGCTCACCACCTTGTTGCTTCCGCTGCAACTGCTACTGCTACTCTCTGTGCCGCACGCTTCGTGGCGTGCGGCAGTTTTTCTTCCCGCCGTGCGCCCCGAGGCGCGCGGCGGTTTTCTGCCCGCCGTGCGCCCCGAGGCGCGCGGCGGTTTTCTGCCCGCCGTGCGCCCCGAGGCGCGCGGCGGTTTCCTGCCCGCCGCGCGCCCCGAGGCGCGCGGCGGGTCGCGCGACCCCTACAGCCCCGTCGCGCCGCCCAGGGGAGCCGCGCGCGACCCCTGCAGCCCCGTCGCGCCGCCCAGGGGAGCCGCGCGCGGCCCCTGCAGCCCCGTCGCGCCGCCCAGGGGAGCCGCGCGCGACCCCTGCAGCCCCGTCGCGCCGCCCAGGGGAGCCGCGCGCGGCCCCTGCAGCCCCGTCGCGCCGCCCAGGGGAGCCGCGCGCGACCCCTGCAGCCCCGTCGCGCCGCCCAGGGGAGCCGCGCGCGGCCCCTGCAGCCCCGTCGCGCCGCCCAGGGGAGCCGCGCGCGGCCCCTGCAGCCCCGTCGCGCCGCCCAGGGGAGCCGCGCGCGGCCCCTGCTGCCCCGTCGCGCGGCCCTGCTGCCCCGTCGCGCTGCCCAGGGGAGCCGTGCGCGGCCCCTGCTGCCCCGCCCCGTCCCCGACCTGCCCCGGCCCCGACCTGCCCCGGCCCAACTCCCGTCGCCCGTCGCGGCGCCCTGGGGGGGGCCGCAAGCGCCCCCCCCCAGGGTCGCCTCGACAGGCGACGGGAGGGGAGTCTACCGGGGACCGCGCGTTGCCCCCCCCCCCCCCCCCCCACCTCCCTACCCTGTTTTTAGGGTTTGGGGGGTAGTGGTTGGGGGGTGGCGGTTGGGGGGTGGCGGTTGGGGGGTGGCAGGTGTGTGGCGTCGCCTGCTCCTCCTCCTCCTCCGTCTCCCTGTGCTGCAGCTGCCGCTGAGGGGGGGTGGACGTGTTGGAGCCGGTGGAGTGGTACTAAGGGGGTGTGAAGGGGGAGTGGAGCTAGCGGTGTAGCAGCGGGTGTGTGCCAGGGGGGAGTGGGATAGTTTGGGGAAGCTGCACGGAGGTTGCCGTCGTGTCGCCAGCAGCACCTGTAGTCCGGGGACTTCGTCCGGTAGCCCAGTCGTAGACTTCTACGCCAGCCGCCCGTGGGTCCGTTGCTCGTCTGCCGCTACTTTAGCCGCGGGGCCTGTTACTCCTGTAGTCCGGGCGCTTAGTCCGGTAGCCGCTGTGCCAGTCTGCCTCCTGTTGCCCGTGTGTCTGCAGCTTCAGCCGTCGCCTCCTATCTCCTCTCCCCTCACTCTCTCTCCTCCTCCTCGCTTGCCCGTTGTGACCACCACTAGCTTTGCTCATAATTGTACCCTTTAAACTATTCCTTCTTGAACTTGTGCTCAGAATGTGTGGTGACATTGTGATCCACCCTGAGCTTGTACTGCTTTTCTTGCTCTGCTGATTACACCCCACTTTGGCTATGGGGGTGTGTCAGAATGTTATCTTATGCTCTAGCCTGTAGTGGGGTGCTCTATAGCGAGTACAACCCTTCTAGGGTTTGCTATTTGTATCCTCATTCTTGCTAGTGCAACCCCTCTTCTCTCTTTTAAACTTAACAGACAGGTCACTGCTGCGAAGAGAAGGCATCCCAGCTTTCTCTGGTAGTCGCGTATGCCTGCGGGCTTGAGCGGAGCGGAGCCTTCCTTGTGACTTCCGGTGGTGTAGCGGTATGGCGTGGAGATGGCGGTCGGGGTGAGTCCGAAGCGTTTGGCGATGGTGTCGGCGTATTTCGCGGCGCTGAGGTAGATTGCGCTTTCCTCTTCCTGAATGTTGAGGCCGAGGTATTGCGTGACGGTCGATGACACTGTGAGAGTGAGATCCTGCTGCAGCTCCCCTTCGAACCAGGTAGTGACGCCGTCGGTCGAGCCAATGTAGAGTAGGCCATCTACATAGACGATCAGTAAGATGTAGTCGGTGCCCTTTGTGAGTCGGTACATGCCCTGGTCGTGCGGTAGCTGGCGGAAGCCGATGCGGATGAGTCTAGCGTGCAGGTACTGTTGCCATAGTCTCGGGGCCTGTTTGATGCCGTACAGGGACTTTAGCAGCTGACAGACTTGGTTAGGATCTCCGTTGGAGCCATGTGGTAGCTCGACGAAGATTTCGGCGTCAACAGGTGCGTAGAGAAAGGCATTGGCGACGTCGATTTGCCGTAGTTTCTTCTTCTTCATGGCGGCGATTGCGAGGAGAATTCGTAGCGAAGTGTGTCGGCTAACCGGTGCAAACATCTCGGTGAAATCGCGTCCGTACTCTGGTCGAAACCGCGTACGACCCAGCGCGCCTTAAACTTGTCGATGGTGCCGTCTGCCTTTGTTTTCATGCGGAAGACCCATTTTCCGGTGAGTACCGTTTTGTTGCGTGCCACGCCGATGGGAACGATTTTCCAGGTGTTCTGTTCTTCCAGCGCTTTCAGCTGCCTGTCCATGGCTTCACGCCATTTTTCCTTATGCTCCCCCACCAGAGCCTGCTGAACTGTGGCAGGCTCCTTAGGGATCGTCGTGCCGTGAACCGCGGTGACGAGGCCGAGTATCTGGAGTCCGCTCTGTGTGTAGCGAGGGAGGGTTGTGTCCTCGGGATAGACTGCTTCGTCTCCCGCTTCAGGGACAGTGCGAAATTCGGTCCTACACGTTTTGCTTCGTTGGTGTTGACCTGTTCTGGTGTAACGTAACCGTCGTCGGCGAAATGATAGTAGACTTCGGCGTTGATGCTTTCGCGAGGATTTTCGTCGTCCATGGGGACGTCCACCCAGCAGTAGGGAAGAGTTCCGGCTTCTTCCGACGCTCCGTCCACGTTCTGCTCGTCCCAGTCAGCTTCGTCCGCTGTTGAAGCGAAGGCTCGGTTACTGTGAAAACCACCTGTGGGGTCTCGGTCCTCTTCCAGGTTTGCAAGGTATGTTGGAAGTGTGAGTCGTTCGTAGAAAATGACATCGCGTGCTGCCACTGTTTCCTTTGTGTTGATGTCGAAGATCTTCCATGCGTTGTAATGTTTTTCGATGCCCAGGTGTAGTCCCCATTGTGCGCGTTGGGAGAATCGACCGGCGCATGCAGCAGGGGGTCGGTACTGTACCATGCAGTCGAACACTCGTAACATTTTTGTGTTGCCCAATTTTCCTGTCCACAGCAGATGTGGTGATGCGTTGTTCGGGAGCGATGATGACGAGAGCAAGTTGTGCAGCATGACAGCGTGGTCCATCGCCTCAGGCCACTGGTGGTTGGGTAGCCGCATGCCACGTAGCAGCTTGCACATCGTGTTTTGAAGAGTCCTGTTCATTCTTTCTGCCACGCCCTGCTGTTGGTGAGCGTAGGGAAGGGAGATGAGCTGCTTGATGCCTCTTTCTGCCAGGTAGTCCTTGAACCTTTGTGATTGATATTCCCCTCCTCCGTCTGACTGGAAGCTTTTTAGCTTCACTCCTGATTCTCGTTCTGCTACTGGAAGCCAGGCGATGAAAGCTTCGAAGGCCATGTCGCGGCTCGGAAGATTGAGGTGCTAGACGTATCGTGTGGCAGCATCGATGAACGTGATGACGTAACTGTATGCTCCTTGTCCAGGTTCGCGGCTGTACAGGATGTCGCTGTACACTTTCTCCAGAGGTGCGTATGCTGGTGCACTCGGGTTATGATGCGAGACGAACGTTTGATGCGGTAAGTCAGCTTCGGGGCAGGTGAAGCATGTGCCTCGAACCCGTTGAAGTTCTCTGCCATCGGGTAGAAGTAGTGAGTCCTTGTCGAGTACTCTTGCTCTGATTGTATTATTTAACGTTGTGTTGCTCGGGTGTCCCATTCTTGCGTGCCAGATGTCTTTGCCGGCCCGATGTCCGGGTGAACGCCTGTACATGTCGGGGTTGGAGTAGAAACCTGCGGTGAAATTTGTGCTTTGATGGACTTCTTGTGAAGTTGGATTCAGCTGCTGCGCGGGAGTCGGTGGTGTGTTGTCGACGAAGACTGGTGTCGTTGAAGGACCAGCGATTAGTGCCGATGTTGTCTCTGCTGCTGCCGATGTTGTCTCTGCTGCTGCTTGTTGAATTGTTCCTAACGCTCTAGTTCGTTCTGCCTCAGGTATGGTTTCCGAATACCAGAAGCCTCCAGGACTGAAGCCGGGTTCAAGGTCTGGCGGGTGCGTCCAAGTAGTGAAGTTAACGATGGCGTCGTTGTCGGCGGTGCCGAGATCTGGAACGAAGTCGAGAACGAAGACGTTGTTCTTCAGCACTGCTTTCCCGATGTAGAGTCCGCCTCTCCCGTGGTAAAACTTGAACTCCTGGGTGGTGCTGTCTGCTTCAAGATGAATGCCTTTCGCCATCAGCTGACTGACACTCAGTAAGTTGTAGCCAAGTCGTTCTGCTATTAAAACCTTCGACATTTGCAGTATGACGTTTGTCTCCCGTGACTGAAGTTGAACTACGCCTTGTCGTCTTGTGCGCAGATTCTGGTTGTTGGCGACGGTGATGACGACTTCGCGTTGGAGTTGATGTTCTCGTTGGACGAAGCGACCCGAGGAGCACATATGTTGTCCGCAGCAACTGTCTCAACTGTCTAAGAACCAAGTGTCCTTCCCGGACGGCTCGCTCTGGGCGATAGCTGCGTACGTTGGGTTCGGCTGAAGTGACTCACGGCGAGGGGTGATGTTGTCGAGTTGCTCTTCCGGTGAGTAATGCGGTGGTGACTCAGTGATGCAGGAATCGGTCAGTTTTGCCATGCAACTGATGATGTTTCTTGCTTCTTGTGCAGATTGCGTCGTTGATGTCGTTGAGGACTGCAGTTGACTCGTGGGGTGCGCCTGTGTGGACGCCACTTGGCTACTTGAAGGACGAAGTTGGCGTTGCGGCGGAGTTGAGTGCTGTCGATTCGGGCAGTGTGTGCGAGGGTGCCTTGATGTCTTGCAAATATGACAGAATGGAGGTACGGGTTTTGGTTGGTGCCGATTGTTGTTGTTGTTGTAGCGCCGTTATGTGTGGAATGCAAATTCGGGTACTGACGTTTTCTTCTTGTGCCGCTCCTCGTGCAGGTCCATGTCTTGTTGCTCGGCGTGTATTTCGGCGCAGAGTGCTGCTTCGGAGATCTTTCCATGAGCTCGGAGTATGGCGCGAGTGGAGCGCCAGTGCGGACCAAGGCCGCCGATAACGACTGTGACGAAGGCGTCTTCAGATATCGATCATCCGCATCGAAGGAGTTTGTCGCGCAATTCGCGACAGCGGCTGATATACGTCATTCCCTTCTTGCCTGGTTTCATTTCGACTGTTGTCAGCTGTGCCATTAATCGACTTTGATTGACGCTGTCTGTTGCTTGATACAGGTTCTTCAAGTGGTTGTACGCGAGCTCGGCGGAGTTGCCATATCCCTGATAGGACCGGATGTTCTGCTGCTGGTTTGGAGTTACGTTCCTCAGCAGGATCGTGTAAGCCATCATTGACTGATACATGTACTGTTGCCTATCGTATTGCGTTCCGTGTGTTGGGTATGCCAGGGACCCGTCGAAGAATCCAAGGATCTGCGCGCCTTCCATCATCAGCTCAAATTCAAATGGCCAGGTATAAAAGTCCTTCCCGTCGAAAGGTGTTGATGTTTGAAGTTTCAGAACGTGCGCGAACTGCGACTGAACTTGAAGTGCGTCCAATGTCTTGTCTTGTCCAGGTGAAGGCTGCTGACGCGGCATGAAGCTTATGGAGCCGCGCTGGGGCTCGTACGGAGCAAAGGTAGGCTGCTGCTGGTTTCCGCGCGCATAGGATGAGCCGTCGAGGCTCATGGGTGTAACGTCGTTGTTGTTGTTGCTGTTGTTTGACTGCGCAGGTCCCGTTTGCTGATGCTGCTCGTAGAAGGACATGAAGGAGAAAAACTTCTCCATCATGCTTGGGTCGAAGCCCGCGGCTTGATTTGCGGGAGTTTCAGTAGACCCAGCTGCTGGTCTTGTTGCCGTGCCTTCCTCTGTCTGTAGGCCAGAGGCAGGAGGTGGAGTAGGAGTAGTACCGGGAGAGCTGTTAGAGTAGCTTCTCTCCTTTTGCGTTGCCATGCCTTCTGATGTTGTAGGTGTCTTGGAAGTAGTTGAGTTTTGCCCTGATAGCTCTCATACCATGTTGGGCTGAGAAAAGCCCTTAGGATCTTTGCAGGACTAAACTCTGGGTAGGAATGTTGTAGTTGTGGAAGCGTTTAATAAGACTGTTGAACCACCTTGCGCTGGTGTGTGAGGGCAAAGTAGATTAATAAAATCAATGAGATACAAGGCTTTTATAAGAGTACAAGGAATATGAAGAGATATAACTAATAAATGTTTTACTGTTGCTGTTGCGGTTCGATACAGTGATGACTCGGGCAACTGCTCGATAGCGAGTCAGTTGTTTGTCCTTGCTGTCGCGCTGTATTTGTCAGATCAAAGGTCGCTGACCTTTGACTTTCGCGTAACCTCCAGCGGTTTCTTCACTTGTCAACCTCTGATGGTTGACTCGTCGATGCTTCGTTGTGCTTCGCTTCGTTTATGACTTAGTGTTTCGACATTTCAGAAGCGCTTAAGTCACTTGTTTCGAACAAGTTGAATGAGAATTGATTGAGAATGGATTGATATTGGCAAGTACAAGAGAGGTTTATATAGCGAACAAGAAAGAATATTGGGAAGTAGTTTGTGGGACTAGGAATTGGAAAGCTAGAAGAGTGGAGTGCCACGTGGCACTAGGAAATCTGGGAAATCCTAAAGGGATTGGATGAAGATAAGGTTGGGATTAGGTTGGGGGGGACTGTTTAGGGTAAAATACCCTTGAACAGTAAAGTACCCCGTAACAATTTGAACGGAAAGGGTGTACTGTGCATATACGAAGTGAGAAGACAAAGCATACCGTATTTTGACAATCATATCACTGAGATAAGTTGGACATCCCTTTTCTGTGGATGCACACGCACTTGCATGTCCAATAAGGGAGACAAGGGTAATGTTTCCTATGGTTTAGGCCCATACGGTATCAGAAATACCAGAATTGATTGATTTATATTAGTGGGAATGTGATTCTTATGTGCTTCTTCCGTCCGCGTCTCCGGTTATACGCTATCTTACAGCATCTCTTTCTCCAAAGCTTTATGCTATCCCTCTCAACACCGCACACTCTCTCCCTAGCGCCCCCTGCGGCCGCAACTCCAGCACCACGGCACGGGGCGGCATGAAGACCATGTGGTTGAGCAGCGGGCGTGCGGGGCCACAAACACGCGCGCACGCGGTTGAACGTGCGCTTCACTGTCACCAGGTGTGCTTCCACCAGGCCACATGGAGGTCCGCAAGCTCCTGCACCACCCGCTCCTGGCCACTTGCCCCACACCACCGCCCAGTCGTCCCCTGCCCCCCCTGCTGCTGCTGCTCCATTTGCATCTGCTTCTGAAGGTGCTCGGAGAGTGAAGTCTAGATTGAAAATGGAAAAGACATTTGCTGCAGAAGGAGGCGGGAAGGGATGGATGGCGCAGAAGAGGTAGGTCAGGATCGAGGGATCAAACACAACCGGAAAGGAGTGGTAAAAAAACAAAGCTCCACGAATAGTCATACCATGGACAGAACGCAAAAATGAGGGAGTGACGGGTGAAGGGAGAAGGAATGCTCGATCAAATGTGACAGGGGGAAAGCGTACGTTTGAGTGTGGGCGGAAGAAGAGGGAGAGCTGGAAAAGACTGACGCAGGTGCAGGGCGTGGGTGTGAATACTTGAAACAAAGAGTGCATGTGTGCGTGTATGCCAATGGGAGGGAGAGGGGTAGAGAGAAAGAAAAGGGAGGAGGGAGGAGGGAGGAGGGAGGAGGGAGGAGGGAGGAGGGAGGAGGGAGGAGGGAGGAGGGGTTCACTGCCAGCGGTAGGTGCAGGTTGGGGCGCGGGAGTGACGCCCGCATGTACGCCTGCTGTTGCTGCTGCTGGTGGTTCTGCTCTTGGTCGTCATTGGTGTGGTGGTTGTTAATGGTGGCGGGGCTGTGGCAGTCCATGGGAGCAGGGCAGGCGTTGGAGTGGAAGAGAGTGGTGCCGTTGAACACTCGCCCCCACGCGTCCACTCGTACACTCTCCAGCTGAAACAAAAGGTTGGAAGGAAATTTTGCAAAAGGGAGGGGGGGGACGGCTGCAGGAGGAGCGAACAGCGTGAGTGCTGCAATGAGCTGCAAGGCTGGGAAAAGCAAGGCCACTGCTACTGCTAAACTGCATGTCTGCCTGCCTGCCTTCCTGCTCACTGCTACTGCAAACCGCCCTTGCCATCCCTCATACCCTTTCTCTTTTCACACGCCTCTCTCTCCCCTGCCCATGCGATCGCCGATCGGCTTGCCATGACCCATGCCATGCCTCCCAGAGCCCTGACATCAGGGCCTCCTACCCACTCTCGGCCATGCTCGCCTCACCTACTCCATGCGCCACCACCTCCCTCCACGCCCCTCCATCCATCTCGTCACATTCTTCCCCTCGCCTTTCCTTCGCCTCCTTTCCCTTTGATACCCCTTGGCATGTCCGATTTCCTATCCACGCACATCCTTTCCTGTTTGACATCTCTCTTCGCTGCCCCCCTCTCCTCTCGGTCCCCCTTCCCCCTCCCAAATAACCCCACCTGGCTCATCCACCGCGGCAGCAGTTCAAAGTCCGCCTCATGCCAACACAACGAACTGTGCGCCGCTGCTGCCACTGCAAGGGGTCGTGCAGGCCTTTGTTCCAACACGCCGCCACGCCACTCAACTCGCCCTCACAGTTGCCAAACACCGGACATGCAACTGAACTTGCCCTAGCGTAGGTGCACGGGGGTCAGTGCTCCCCGCTTCGCCCTGCGCCGCCGCCACCATCCTCCCTTGCCTCCAGACGCCTCACCGCCGCCGCCCCCCACCCGCCCTCTCGCCCCCCCCGCTCCTCTCCCTTCCATCCGCCCTCCCACTTCTCATTTCCGCTACCAATGCTGCTGCTCACACTGCTGCTGTTGCTGCTGCTGGTCCTCATGCAACTGCTACCACCACCATCCCCGAATGTGCCCCTTCCAGTTGAATTTTTCCGATTTTAGCCCCACTGCCGCTCCCCCCTTTCCCCACGGCCTCGCTTGCGCGTCCCGCGGACCCCTTGTCTTTCCCCGCACCACTTGCGCCATTATTTCCAGTCCCCCGCATCTCCTCCGCCCGCCGCTGACCTTTTCTTGCTCGCCCCCGCCCCCGCCTTTTTATCCGCGCCCGCGCCCACGCGGATCAGCGCCGCTTTGATTCCCCCCTTTGGCGCCCGCTGGCTTCGCCTTATTCTTGGCCGCGCGCTTTTGCGCGCGCCGTTTTCGATTGCGCGGAACGACGTGTGGGTGCGCGATGAGTCTGAACTTCCGCGAAAACACGTGCCTGTGCCGCTCCCACTTCACGAACCCCCGGTGGCGGTTCGAGGCACAGCAGCAGCAGCCACGACCCGATCCGCCGACTGCCGCCGCCGCCGCCGCCGCTGCCGCCGCCGCTGCCGCCGCTGCTAGGGCCGGGAAAGAAGAAGCGGAGCCACGAGTTGCGGGAGGAGCGGTGCGCGGCTCCGCCGTTGCGCGAGGAGGAAGGCTGCGGGGGGCTTTGCGCTCCCTCACGAGGTGCTGCTGCGGGCAACTTGAGGGCAGCTCCCGCCTTGCCCAATGCTGCCCCAAGCCACGTACTGCGACGCCGCGCGCGGGCCTGAACCTGGAAACACGCGGGTGCTTGATACGCGTCTTATGGGGTGCTGTGCCCTCGACGATGACCTAACGTGTTGCTGATGCATATCTCCTCTGGCATATATCGAGAATACTCTGTGTTCGTTTTTTCGAACGACTATGGATGGCGAGAGTATGTTCAGCAGGCTGAGTCGGTACTGATCGTCACTTCACCTCTTCGGTGGCGATTTAGTCGCTTTAGCTTCTCCAGTGGTTCGCCGATCCGAATCTACGGAGAACCAACAGGAGACAGTGTGAGGGTTGTGTTCAATTCAACCTATATATTATATGGGCCACAAATGGAAAGTTGGAAAGATTGTTCGGCTAAAACTTTTGTCGGAACTTTGAACAACGAATCCTTCATTTGACACCAGCTGGCAAAACGAACACCCCTGCTCTCACGCCTCCAGCATCTGCACATGCGAAGTTCCCGTCCCAACACTGCTGTGCATTGCTAGCCTCTAACAGGAGCATCAAGGTGAGCGACACGAGCAGCCAAGTCGCTTCACCTTGATTTCTGCGTCCAGCCTCGCCACCACTTCGATCTCTGCTGCGCTTTTCTGTCCACCACGGCTGGACGTCTCACGCCCCACCTGTGATTCTTTATCCAGCAGCTTTGTCAAAGCAGTAACGGCGTTCCAGCGTGAACGGCGTAAGACGAGCCTTTCTGATAGACGGAATTTGCAGAATTGGTGTTTCGACGGATTGCTGGTGGACAGAATTTATTTCGACGAGTGTTTCGTCGAGCAGATCGATTCTGGTCGACCAGAATTACTTTGCTCCAAAATTTGCAATGTGCGCAAATTTCGCCCAATCACGGAACAGCAAATTTCGACCAATCAGGTAATTTCGGAAATTGTACTCCCCAGGAGAATTCGATTCAGTAAGGAAACTGAACCTGAAACACGTTTTTACTAACAGTAAAAACGTGCACAACTATGAACGTTGTAAATCTGAGCAACTACCAACTCAGGTGAAATATGCATGTGTTTGTCGTTTCACCTGCCGTTGCTGACTCGACAGATTCAAGTGATTGTCGAGGAACGTTTCTACAGGGTTCGTTGACTTTGCTATTTGGTTCTCTTTGCTTGTACTATAATCTTGTTCTATCAACTTTTGCTAGTGGAACTATGCTTGAATTCTACCAAGGCAACTAAGTTCACTTCTGAGAATCACTGCCAGAACTCTGACCGTGTGTCCCACACTAGTCAAGCTCTCCCGTAGAATAGTATTCTCCGCATGGTGCGGTGAGCGTGGACGGCCCCGCGTTAGAACGTTCAGATAGCCGACTTCTGCGTTCATTACCTAAGTTGTTGTTAGGCCGGCAACCGTCTTGGTCGCCATGGTCGACCCCGTGGTCGAAACAGGCGTAGAAGATACCCTACAGGCGAGAGAGACTGGTGTTCGGGCACGCCACGAGGCTGGCGGGTAAGGCGAGGCGGACTTGGAGATTCTGCTCCTTGGAACTCGTGCGCAGTGGGCGCGTGAGCACCCCCCTCCCCGTGCAGAAGCGGATGACGCGTCCGCCTCTCCCCGACCCGTGCACAACGAAGGCGATGGCGGAAATGTTGTCGGCGGTGGAAGCACGAGGGTTCGCGGAGTGATTTGGCCCGCCGATGTCAGAGTTGGCGGAGTGCAGGCGCAAGTGCTGCGATCATCTGCGACTGGAGGCAGCTCGAACGGCAACGTCGGTCCTCTGCGGAGTGGAGCCAGGCCGGCTTCTGCGACTCATGCATCAGCTGGTCGAGACGGAGGCATCGCGCCGGCATACGGATATTTTAAATTTTCGCCGGACAAGATCGCTGTGCCGAAGCTGCTGGAAGGTCGACACGACTTGATCACGTGGATTGAATCCATTGAGCCTCAGCTGGAAATCGCCGGATTGAAGAAGTTCGTCGACGGAACAAATCTGGCGCCGGACAAGGAGGATGTGGAGCTCTGGTCGGAATTTCGCGCAGCTCATCTTCTGACATTTATGGTCATTTCGAGGTGTTGCTCGCCTCTGGTGCAGGTCACACTGAAGTCGTGCAGACTTAGGGTGGATGCTGGCTTCCAAGCGTGGCAGTACATCATGCGCACCTACAAAGCGACCGACGACCTCTACATCAGTCAACTGGAGAAGAAATTGACCAACATTCGGATGGGGGAGCAGGAATCGGCGACCGAGTACTGCAATCGAGCGCGGCGAGTCTTGGCCGATCTGCGGATGGCCGGCGTCGACTACTCGGTGGCGTCGTACGTCACTCATGTCATCAGTGGCCTCCCCTCGGGCTACAATCTGATGCGCCGGATGCTGACAATTCCCGGCATGCACGAGACTCTGAACGAGGATTCGCTTTCGAGCCACATCATCCAGGACGAATTCATGCAGGAGTCTGAGCGACCTGCAGAACTGCTTCCGCAGGCCAACTATGTCGCCTCGGCGAAGCAGGGACGCCAACAGGGGCAGCGTGGGAAGCCTGCCGGAGGCGGTGGTGGGAAGTCATCGAACGCGAAATCGACGGAGGGCGCCGACCGCGGGAAGTCGGCGAAAGGTGGAGATCGCGGCAGCAGTGGCTCGCGTCGAGAAGGCCGCCGTTGCTACATCTGCGATGCTCCCGACCACCTCTCGTACGACTGCCCAGACCGAGACGAGTCTGACGACGACCGGGACGCCAACCGCAGAAAGGGAGATGGTGGCCGTCATCGTCGAGACAACCAGCCGCGCAAGGAGAAGCAGCCGTCGAAGACGTCTTCGACAAAGGATGCAGTCTCCTCTGGCGGCAATGCTCGTGGCTAGGAGGCTTCGTGCTCGATGGTCGGCGTGGTGGAGCCGACGATCTCGCTGGCGCTGGAGGCTGGCGAAGACTTCAAGGCGGTCGCTGCTGCTGTGCAAGCCAACCCGACTGTCGTGCTGCTCGACAGCGGCTGCTCCCACCATTTGATGGGGACGAAGGAGGCCTTCGTCTACATGCAGCCGAGCGGAGATGTGCGCCATGTCCGCGGCTTCAACGGGGCACTTCAGAGCGTCGAAGGCAGAGGCACCGTTGCTCTGCAAGGGGAGGCCGGGAAGCAGGTCCTCGTCCCCGACGTACCCTACGTTCCGGGTGTGCACGCGAACCTGCTGTCCGCTGGTCAGCTCAAGGAGAACGGCGTGAAGCTGCAGGACGAAGGCGAGGAGATGCTGCTGGTGTCTTCTGCCGGCGACGTCCTTGGTCGAGCACGCTACTCTGGCAGAATTCTCGGCACTGACCTGCGCCCCTGCTCGACGAAGTCTCCGACGATTTCGACGGAGGTTGTGGCTCTGCGGACGATCGCGTCTGCGAAGAAGTTGACCCCGGACATGTTGCACGTACGGCTTGCGCACGTCGGCGTCGATACGATCAAGAGCTCGACGAAGCATGAGGTCGCCGCCGGTCTGGACATCAAGAAGTCGACTGCAGCTGATCTGCCGTGTGCCTCCTGCGTCGGCGGCAAACTTGCACGGCACACCTTCCCCGACCAAGGATCGGACGCCGAGAATGCGCTTGATGTGGTGCACGTCGATCTCTGCGGGCCATTTCGAGTGGCCGCCAACAACGGTAGTCTCTACTTTCTTCTGCTGAAGGACAGGAAAACTCGCTATGTGTGGGTGCGGCCGGTTGCGAAGAAGAGCGACGTGCTGGTCGTCTTCGACAAGTGGCTGAAGGAGGTGGAGCGGCAGACGTCGAAGACGGTGAAGAAGTTGCGTTCGGACCGCGGAGGGGAGTTCCTCGGTCGCGCCTTCACCGACCTCGTCGAGGACAAGGGAATCCTCCACAATCTGACGTGCCCCTACACTCCGCAGCAGAACGGGATGGCCGAGCGGGAGATGCGCACGGTGGTCGAGGCCGTGCGTACGATGCTTCTGCACATGGGCGTGAAGCATCACTGGTGGCACCTCGCTCTGCGACAGGCCGTCTGGGTGCGCAACTGCCTTGAGCGTGCTTCTCTGCCGAAGGGGACGACGCCGCACGAGCTGCTGTTTGGGACGAAGCCGGATTTGACGCTGGCGCGAGTGTGGGGCTGCATGGTGCAGTTCATGGTCCCCGAGCAGCAGCGCGGCGGGAAGTTGGCGCCGAAAGCCCGTTGGGGTCTCCACCTGGGCGTGTCGCTGGAGAGCAAGGGCTGGGAGGTGCTCGACTTGACGGACAACAAAATCGTCACGACGGTCGAAGCGATCTTCTACGAGACCTTGTCGCTGGAGATGTGGAAGGCAGAGTATGGACCGGCGTCGACGAGGACGCCATCTGCCCCGCCGCTGGATTCCTCCGCCGAGATGCCTCCGCTGCTCGCCGACGTCGCCGATCCTGATGACGAGGACGTCGAGGAAGTCCCACTCCCTCCTCCTGTTGTGCCCTCGTCGGTCGCCGGCGATGAGGGGAGACTTGGTTCGACGCCTGCGGCGCCGACCGGTTGCATCACCAGTGGCCGACGTGACGCCAACAGGTCAGCGACGGGAAGCGGCAGACTACAGGGGAGCCGTCGACGCCGAGGAAGATCGCAGAGAAGCCGCCGGCAGAGGCGCCGACCGCAGCGAAGCCGCTGGCAGAGGCGCCGAAGCAGACTGCAGAGGAGCCATCGGCAGAGGCGCCAGTTTCAGGGGAGATGTTAGCAGAGAAGCCGATCATGGGGGAGCAGTCGGTAAAGGAGCTGCCGACAGGAGAGCAGTTCGACGACGACTCGTCGAGCGACGACGTTGTGGAAGTCGTCGGTGCGGCCGGCAGCGGTGAAGGGGAGCTGTCCGACGACAGCGACGTAGTAGAGGTCGCGGTCGAAAAAGTGCAGCCGCGACGGTCTGGCCGCCCCAACATCGGCAAGCCGCTGGAGAAGCTGAGCTTCCACGCTTGTCTGCCGCCGAAGGCCTACAGCACTCTGCTCGACGACGCAGAGGACGACGTCGATCTGCCCGAGCTCGACCCTGACATGCACGCCGACCCAGAGCATCGCTGGGACATCGCCAACATGACGGTAAAAGAGGCGTTGGCGAGCTGGAAAGGCAAGGCGGTGAAGGCCGCCATGGACGAGGAGATCAAGAGTCTCATCACTAGCGGGACGTGGGAGCTGGTCGAGCGTCCGCGCGGTGTCAACATCATGAGGAACCGCTGGGTGCTCACGACGAAGTACCACGTCGACGACACGGTCACCCGCGAGAAGGCCCGCTTGGTCGTGAAAGGCTTCACGCAGGTTTACGGCGCAGATTACGATGAGACGTACGCGCCGGTGGGGAGCTACGTAACTCTGCGGATTTTCCTGAGCATTGTAGCAGTCCTCGACCTGCACCTGATGCAGCTCGACATGAAGAATGCGTTTCTGCAGAGCAAGCTGGATCGTGTCCTCTACATGTACCAGCCCGACTACTTCAATGACGGAACTGGCCGAGTCTGCAAGCTGCTGAAGAGCTTGTACGGCCTGAAGCAGAGTCCACTACTGTGGTACTCGGCGCTCGATGCGGTACTGACTGGCGCCAAATGGCAGAAGAGCCAGGTCGATGAGGCGCTGTACTTCAAGGTCGGCGACGACGGAGTGGCATGCTGGGTGCTCGTCTACGTCGACGATCTGCTCGCTGCAAGTAGCAGCACTGCGATGCTGAAGGAGCTGAAGGAGCTGCTGGAGGCTGTTAAAGTTTAGAAGAAAGAGGATTGCACTAGCAAGAATGAGGATACAAATAGCAAACCCTAGAAGGGTTGTACTCGCTATAGAGCACCCCACTACAGGCTAGAGCATAAGATAACATTCTGACACACCCCCATAGCCAAAGTGGGGTGTAATCAGCAGAGTAAGCAAAGGAGTACAAGCTCAGGGTGGATCACAATGTCACCACACATTCTGAGCACAAGTTCAAGAAGCAATAGTTTAAGTTCACAATTATGAGCAAAGCTAGTGGTAGTCACAACGGGCAAGTGAGGAGGAGGAGAGAGAGTGAGAGGAGAGGAGATAGGAGGCGACGGCTGAAGCTGCAGACACACAGGCAACAGGAGGCAGACTGGCACAGCGGCTACCGGACGAAGTCCCCGGAATACAGGAGTAACAGGCCCCGCGGCTAAAGTAGCGGCAGACGAGCAACGGACCCACGGGCGGCTGGCACAGCTGGCTACGACTGGGCTACCGGACGAAGTCCCCGGAATACAGGTGCTGCTGGCGACACGACGGCAACCTCCATTCAGCTTCCCCAAACTATCCCACTCCCCCCTGGCACATACCCGCTGCTACACCGCTAGCTCCACTCCCCCTTCACCCCCCCTTAGTACCACTCCACCGGCTCCAACACGTCCACCCCCCCTCAGCGGCAGCTGCAGCACAGGGAGACGGAGGAGGAGGAGGAGCAGGGAACAGTACACAGTGGGTGCACCCCCATACCCCGCACCCCCAAACCCTAATACAGGAGAATGGGGAGTAGGAGGGGTGGGGCACGAGTAGAAGCGCTGGGGGACAGTAGGGAGGGCAGGGGCAGCAAGGAGCGGGCCCACCACGGGCCTGGTAGGGTCGCCCGAACCGCGCGTAGGCGGCCTGAGCCGCGCGCGGGCCTGGCGCCGCCCGTACGGGCCGCGCGCGGGCCTGGCGCAGCCCGTACGGGTCGCGCGCGGGCCTGGCGCAGCCCGTACGGGTCGCGCGCTGCCTGTACGGGCCGCGCGCAGGCCACGACGGGCGACGGGGGGCGACGAACGGGTCCCCGTCGCCCGTCGCGGCGCCTCCCGAGGGCGACGCGACGGTTGACGGGGCCGAAGCCCGCCGCGCGCCTCGGGGCGCACAGCGGGCAGAGAACCGCCGCGCGCCTCGGGGCGCACGGCGGGCAGAAAACCGCCGCGCGCCTCGGGGCGCACGGCGGGAAGAAAACCGCCGCGCGCCTCGGGGCGCACGGCGGGAAGAAAACTGCCACACGCCACGGGGCGTGCGGCACCGAGTGTAGTGGTAGGAGTTGCAGCGGAAGCTAGGAGGTGGTAAGCCCACCCACAGGATCGATCCAAGGGGATCGACCTGCTCTGATAGCATGTTAAAGTTTAGAAGAAAGAGGATTGCACTAGCAAGAATGAGGATACAAATAGCAAACCCTAGAAGGGTTGTACTCGCTATAGAGCACCCCACTACAGGCTAGAGCATAAGATAACATTCTGACAGAGGCCGCCTTCGAGCTGCGCGAAATCAAGCCGGTCGAGAAGTATCTCGGGCTGGAAATCGTGCGCGACCGTCCTGCGAGGAAGTTGTGGCTTCACCAGCAAGTCTACGTCGACAAGCTGCGTCGGCGTTTCATCGACGAGGAGCAGACCGGGCGAGTGCCGAAGACGCCGGTCTCCGTCGACGCCTACGCAGAGCTGGTGCTCGACGACGAGGAGTTTCAGTCGCGCGAGGAAGCAGAGTATCGGCAGAAGGTCGGCTCGCTGCAGTTCGCGGCCACCACGACAAGGCCCGACATTGCCTTCGCTTGCAGCAAGCTCGGATCGGGCCTGACAGTGCGGAGCGACAACCACTGACGTGAGGTCGATCGCTGTCTGCACTACCTCGCTGAAACTCGTGACGCCGCTCTGGAGTTCGGCGGCGGACCAGAGTCGCTGTGTCTAGTCGGCTATGCAGATGCCGACGACGCTGGCGACAAGCAGAATCGGACGAGCACGGGCGGCTACGTTTTCGTCTTCGGAGGAGCCGCAGTCTCCTGGGCGAGCCAGCGCATCAAGTGCGCGACGCTCTCGTCGACCGAATCAGAGTACGTCGCGGCGACTGAAGCCGGTAAGGAGGCTCGCCGTCTGCGCTTCCTCCTTGCAGAGTTCCGACTGCTAGACCCAAGAAAGCCGACTGTTCTGCACGTGGACAACCAGTCGGCGATCACTGTCGCAGAGGGCTTGGGGCTCAAGGGCAACCTCAAGCACATGGAGCGACGTTACGCCTGGCTGCAGCAGATGGTGAAGCGCGGGAAGATTGCTCTGCAGTACATCCCGACCTCCGAGCAGCCGGCAGATTTTCTGACGAAGGCGCTGCATTTTCCGGCTTTCAACCGGTGCTCCGTCGCAATCGGCCAAGAGCGTCTGGCCGACGTGGGCGACGGGGATAACGAGGTGCAGCAGTAGGTGCCGTGCCCTTTCTGCACGGCTGGTGCGGTGATCTACGTGCTATGTGTTCGGTGCACGTAGAAGGAATTTTCTCCTTGTATTCTATCCCTCTGGGTTCTGGGTGAACCTTGTGTGTGGGTGCCCAAGCATGAGCTGTGCAGGGGAGTGTCGAAGAGAAAAGGCCCCGCCCTCGCTTGGGCGAAGTCGACCATGCATTTCGAAACAAGACGGTGTTCGTTTCGTGGTCATCGGCGACTTCGGGGACTTTTGTCTGTGTGCGACGAGTCGTTGGTCGACGATATTAATTGGTCGAGGTAGAAGTATTCCCTCTGCGCGATCAAAGTCCTCGTCTAGAAGGAGCTCGTTGACGGGAGTAAAACGACGTCAAATACGAGCCTTTCCGATAGACGGAATTGGCAGAATTGGTGTTTCGACGGATTGCTGATCGACAGAATTTAGTTCGACGAGTGTTTCGTCGAGCAGATCGATTCTGGTTGACCAGAATTACTTTCCTTCAAAATTCGCAATGTGCGCGAATTTCGCCCAATCACGGAACAGCAAATTTCGACCAATCATGTAATTTCGGAAATTGTACTCCCCAGGAGAATTCGATTCAGTAAGGAAACTGAACCTGAAACACGTTTTTACTAACAGTAAAAACGTGCACAACTATGAACGTTGTAAACCTGAGCAACTACCAACTCAGGTGAAATATGCATGTGTTTGTCGTTTCACCTGCCGTTGCTGACTCGACAGATTCAAGTGATTGTCGAGGAACGTTTCTACAGGGTTCGTTGTCTTTGCTATTTGGTTCTCTTTGCTTGTACTATAATCTTGTTCTATCAACTTTTGCTAGTGGAACTATGCTTGAATTCTACCAAGGCAACTAAGGTCACTTCTGAGAATCACTGCCAGAACTCTGACTGTGTGTCCCACACTAGTCAAGCTCTCCCGTAGAATAGTATTCTCCGCAAGCGACACGAGCAGCCAAGTCGCTTCACCTTGATTTCTGCGTCCAGCCTCGCCACCACTTCGATCTCTGCTGCGCTTTTCTGTCCACCACGGCTGGACGTCTCACGCCCCGCCTGTGATTCTTTATCCAGCAGCTTTGTCAAAGCAGTAACGGCGTTCCAGCGTGAACGGCGTGGTACTGACAGTGACGAGGGAGGAGATGGCGGGAGGGATGGACGAGAGGGATGAGCGCGTGGCGGCGTTGGAGGCGAAGCTGAGGGATCAGGGCGACGCCATGGCCGCCTTGAAGCGAGAGATGGACGACATGCGCCGCGCCATGGCGGCGGAGGTGGCGTACGTGAAGGCGACAGCGGCGCACTCGGAGGCGCGCATCAACGACGTCGAGCTGGCGCTCGCCACAATCAAGGACGGCCGCGCGGAGAAGATGCGCGAGGAGCGCAACGAGGGCAGCGGCGGGAAGAGGCGGAAGAGGGACGAGTCGCCGGGGAAGGAGGGGCGCATGGCCGCTCCTGCTGCGGGCACTGAGCCTAAGCTAACTGTCGGAGGTAGTGCGGCCGAAGGAAAGGGGGATAAGGTGGAAAGCGAGAAGGCCACGGAAAGCGAGAATGCAGCAGAAAGCGAGAGCGAGGAGGAGTGGGGGGCGAATGGAGAGGAGGACTTCGACGTGGAGGCTGAGCTGCAGGAGTTGTGCTACCGCGTGGTGGCGCTGGAGGAGCGAACGGCGGTGGAGGAACTGAGGAAAGACGTTGGAGGCAAGACGTGGGAGGTGAGGCCCTTGCTGCGGCCCTTAGTTCCTGCTGCCCTTCCTGCTGCCCTTCCTGCTGCCCTTCCTGCTGCCCTTCCTGCTGCCCGTCCCGCAGCCCTTCCTGCTGCCCTTCCCGCTGCCCTTCCTGCTGCCCTTTCTGCTGCCCTTCCTGCTGCCCTTCCTGCTGCCCTTCCCTTCCTGCTCCCATTCCTGCTCTCCATGATGCTCCCCTTGCTGCCCTCCTTGCTGTCTTTGCTGTTTTATTATTCAGGTGGCCGTTTATTTTGAAATACTGCAAAATTGTTCTCTCAAATGTCACAGCCTGTCCCTGCTCCTGACCTTACTCCTGCCCTTGTTCCTGACCGTACTCCTGTCTCTGTTCCTAGCCCTGCTCCTGTTCTTGCTGTTTATATGATCATTTCCTTTGAAATATTGCTGTGGCACGGATTGGTGCCAGGCTGCTCCCTTTGCTGGTTGTGGGTGCAAGCACTGCTGACGCTGTGGAGCAAGGTTACGCCAGGCGAGACTCGCATGGATATCAGTGACGACTACCTCACCGACAATGCCCTCTCTCAACTCACCTCCATGCGCTCTCTCACATCACTCAACCTTGCTGAATCCTCCGGCTTCACTGCAGAGGGGGTGACGCAGCTCTTGTCAAATGATATATATGCTATATATGCTTAGGCTGTAGTGGGGTAGCCAATATGGGGTACACCCCCTTTTAGGGTTTCATATTTGTACCCATCTCTTTCATAGTTCATTCATTCCTGCTGCTAGATTCTAACATGGTTTCGGAGCACTAGGTCCGTAGGACCGTTTTTTTTTCGGGCCCACCTACCGTTGCGGTTACCACGATACCCCACGTGTTGTCCTGTGCCTGCCTGCCTTGCCTCGTGACGTGCTAGGCTGCGCGCGCTGTCCTGCAGCCCTCGCGCTGCCTCCTGCTGCCCTAGGCCAGTGCGCCGTCCCTGCAGGCTAGTAAGGCCCACGAGCCGCCCCTACAGGCCCGTCAGGCCCCCGAGCCGCCCCTGCAGGCCCGTCAGCCCCCCGAGCCGCCACCTGCAGGCCCGTCAGGCCCGCGAGCCGCCCCTGCAGGCCCGTCAGGCCGGCGCGCTGCCCCTGCAGGCCCTTGCCGCCCGCGCGCGGCCTCTGCCCGACTGCGCGCCGCCCCTACAGGCCCTCGCCGCCCGCGCGCAGCCTCTGCCCGACCGCGCGCCGCCCCTGCAGGCCCTCGCCACCCGCGCGCAGCCTCTGCCGGACCGCGCGCCGCCCCTGCAGGCCCTCGCCGCCTGCGCGCAGCCTCTACAGGCCCGTCAGGCCAGAGCGCGGCCCCGCCAGGTCGCTGTCGCGGCCCCGTCAGGCCGCGGTCGCGGCCAAGCCTTGCTGCTGACGCGGCCCCAACCTGCCGAGGTCGCGGCCCCGCCCTGTCGCCGACGCGGTCTCGCCAGGTTGCCGTCGCGGCTCCGTCAGGCCGCGGTCGCGGCCCGCCCTGCCTCTGCTGCGGCGGCTCCCTGCTGCTGACGCGGCCCCGCCAGCCCTGCAGCTGACGCGGCCGCGCCCTGCCGCCGACGCGGCCCCGCCCGGACGCCGACGTGGCCCCGCCAGCCCTGCAGTTGCCGCGGCCCCAACCTGCCGCTGGTGCGACCCCGCCCTGCTGCTGCCCCGGCCGCGCCCTGCCGCCGACGCGGCCCCGCCTGGACGCTGACGCGGCCCCGACCTACTGCTGGCGCGACCCCGCCCTACAGCTGCCGCGGCCCTACTCTGCAGCCGCTGTTGCGGCCCTGCCAAGCGCCGGCCCTGCCTGCCACTGGTGAGCACCTGCCTTGTTCGTGCACTGCCGCCTGCCTGCCTGCCCGCCTGCCTGCCTGCCTGCCTGCCGGGCCTGCCCTGCACGCTCTGCTGCTGCTACTACTGCTATTGCTACTGCTACTGCTACTGCTGCTACTGGCGGTGGCCAGATGCAGCTCCAGCGACGTCCGCGTGAGTCCCTCATGCCCCAGCAGCTTCGTGAGTGGTACGCTAGTTGGGGTTGTAGGGGTGGCCACGCTGCTACTGCTGCTACTGTTACTACTGTTGTTGCTGCTGCTACTGCTGTTACTGCTGCTACTGCTGCTACTACTGCTACTGCTGCTACTGGCGGTGGCCAGATGCAGCTCCAGCGACGTCCGCGCGAGTCTCTCACGCCCCAGCAGCTTCGTGAGTGGTACGCTCAGAGTAGAGGGTCTCTGAGTATCGTTCGCTGCCCGTACGTCATTCGCACTGGTGCTCGGACTGGTCAGGCTTGCGGGACGCTTAGTCACACACAGTCCCGCTGCTTTGCCCGTCTGAGCGACGCCTGGCGTACCGAGTTTGGCGACGAGGCTGAGCTCCCCGACGGGGTGGAGCTACTTGGGCAGAGGGTAGATATATTTGCTCTTGACTATGATGCTATTCTCACTGCCATGTATGCATTGCCTACTAGTGCTGACCGTGCCTGTTACCTGTGCGTACCGCCTGACCCAGGTATAGAGCCTGCTGCTCTCGGTGCTCCCCATGTAGACCCCCTCCCCGCTCCCGTTCCTGCTCCTTCAGGTGTGTCTCAGGTAGACCCTCCTCCCTTGACTGCGCCGGTTGAGGTCATGATGACTCAGGTCCTGCTGAGGGTGGTCCTGCTCAGGGTGCTGCTTCTGGGGGTGCTGAGCCTAGGGGTGCGGAGCCTGGGGGTGCTGAGCCTGGGGGTGCGGAGACTGGAGGTGCTGAGCCTGGGCGTGAGGACCCCTGCTCGCTGCCCCAAAGCCGATGTGACATGCTTCACCGGTGACGGCTCGAGTTCGGTGAGCAAGTCCGGGCGAGGTGTCATGCTATAGGTAGCGCCACTATCAATCACCCAATAGTCCAGGGGGTGTAGGGTCACCTTCCCCACAGCTGCTGGCTCCTCAAAGCCTTCATCCTTCTCTGGACCAGCTGGTACTTGCGTCGACTCGAAGTAGAATAGACCCGGGTACCGATCGTCGCTCGGGTCCTTGTCGTTGTCTCCGCTCTTCATGTTTGCAGCTCCGCCACCACGGCCGCCACGGCCTCCACGGCCTCCACGGCCTCTTCCTCTCCCTCCACCTGCTCCTCTACCCTCTTGGTCTTGAGCAGGGGTCCAACCATTAGGGAGCTTGGTTGGGGTCCTGGGGGTGCTGAGCCTGGGGGTACTGAGTCTGGGGGTGCTGCACCTGGGGGCGCTGGAGCGTCTGGTGAGCAGTCTCCCTGGAGCGGCCGTCTCCGTAGTCGCTCCGCTGGTGCCTCGCCGCTGCACTCTCGTCTCCGCCTCCCTCTCTCCCCACAGCACCTGCGCGAGTGGTACGTTGGCCGTCAGGGTCGCGCTGCTGGAGCTAGGGGCCCTGCTGTGGGAGGCGCTGGAGCTGGTGACTCTGCTACTGGAGTTGTTTCTGCTGGAGGTTCTGGAGCTGCTGAGGGTGCTGGCGCTGGAGGTTCTGGAGCTGCTGCGGGTGCTAGCGCTGGAGTTTCTAAAGCTGCTGCGGGTGCTGGAGCTGGAGGTTCTGGAGCTGCTGCGGGTGCTGGCGCTGGAGGTTCTAGAGCTGCTGCGGGTGCTGGAGCTGGAGGTTCTGGAGCTGCTGAGGGTGCTGGCGCTGGAGGTTCTGGAGCTGCTGCGGGTGCTGGCGCTGAGGGTTCTGAGTCTGCTGTTGCGCGGTCTCCCTGGAGTAGCTGCCTTCGTCCGCGTGTGCCTCTCACCTCACAGCAGCTGCACGACTGGTACGGTCGCCGTCAGGGTCGCGCTTCTGGAGCTCGGGGCTCTGCCGCTGGAGGTACTTCTGCTAACGTCACTGGAGCTGGGAGTGGTGCTGGTTCCGGGGGTGCTCGTACTGGAGGTACTAGAGCTGCTGGGACTGGAGGTGCCGGTTCTGGGGGTGCTGCTGCTGGTGGAGCTGGTCTTGGAGGAGCTGGCGCTGAGGGTTCTGGAGCTGCTGGAGGTGCTGGAGCTGCTGGGGGTGCTGGAGCTACTGGTGCTGGTGGCACTGCGCAGCCGCGCCTGTTCTTTGCTCCACCGTCTCCGTCGTCTCAGCCACCGTCTGACTCTGTGCTTTGCCAGGTTCTTAGTCTCCCTTCGTCTACTGGTCTTCCGTTACAGCCTGGCTCACCGCTGTCTGCTCCTTCTCCTTACACTGAGCAGACATGGGGTTTTACTGAGCGTCGTGAGCCTGCATCGCGTCCTGTCTCGCCTGTCCGTTCTGGTAGTTCCGGTCGTCCTGTTCCTCGTTCGTGTCAGCCGGCTGTCCCCGGCACCCACCTCGTAGTTCGTCGTCCTTCCTCTCCTCCGCAGCGTGTTCCCCTGCCGTCCCCTCCTGCATCTTCTCTGCCTACCGTTCCTGAGCCTGAGTCTGACTGCACCCGTGCTGCTCACCCTACTGTCACGCGTCTGCTAGCCACAGTTCTCACTGACCCGTCGTTTGAGTATGCTGCTGCGCCTGCCTTTGTTGCTGAGCTTGTTGACTTTGCTGCTGCCTGTCGTCTAGACTACGCCGCTAGTCTTGTTACTGAGTCTGAGTCTGTCTGTCCTCCGTCCGTCGGGGGTGAGTGTGCTCTTGGCACGTACATCCTTGAGGACAGGCAGGAGGACCTTGAGTGTCTTGTAGCCGCTACGCCTCATCTCGTGTCCATGCTGCTTGCCCCTGAGGGAGACCCGGATGCTCCAGACATCCCGACCCCGCGCTCTTACGCTGAGGCGATCGCGGGTGAGTACTCCTCTCAGTGGCAGACAGCCATGGACGCAGAGATGGCATCCTGGAAGTCCACAGGCACCTACGACGACGAGGTTCCCCTGCCTGGGGCGAACATCGTCAGTGGCATGTAGATTTTCAGGGTGAAGTGGCCGCCAGGTTCTCCGCCTGTCTTCAAGGCTCGTTACGTTGCACGAGGTTTCATTCAGCGAGAGGGAGTTTACTTCTTCCAGACCTTCTCCCCCACCCCGAAGATGACCATTCTTCGGGTACTGCTGCACGTTGCCACTCAGCGTGACTACGAGCTTCACTCTCTTGACTTCAGCACAACTTTCCTACAGGGCAGCCTGCACGAGGAGATCTGGCTGCGCCGCCCTCCTGGCTTCACTGGGTCGTTCCCTCCTGGTACCCTGTGGAGCCTCCGGCGGCCAGTCTACGGTCTCCACCAAGCGCCACGTGAGTGGCACGACACACTGAGGACGACACTTGCGGCTCTTGGGTTCGCGTCTTCTACTGCTGACCCGTCGCTGTTTCTGCGCACCGACACTTCGCTGCCGCCATTCTACATCCTCGTGTACGTCGACGACTTCGTCGTTGCCACTGCTGACACTGAGGCTCTCGCCCTGGTGAAGTCGGAGCTGCAGAAGAGACACACGTGCACAGACTTGGGTGAGCTGCGCAGTTACCTTGGCTTGCAGATCACCCGGGACAGAGCACGCCGCACCATCACACTGACTCAGTCACACATGGTGCAGCAGGTCCTTCAGCGCTTCGGCTTCACCTGGTCCTCGCCACAGCACACTCCTCTGGCTACAGGTCACTCGCTCTCAGCTCCACCTTCGGACGAGTCCGTGGAGCCGAGTGGTCCTTACCCAGAGCTAGTGGGCTGCCTCATGTACCTGATGACCTGCACTCATTCTGACCTTGCGTACCCTCTTGGCCTTCTCGCTCGCTACGTGGCTCCTGGTAGGCACCGACTAGAGCACATGGCTGCTGCTAAGAGGGTACTGCGCTACTTGTGCAGTACATCGGGCATGGGGCTCGTGCTTGGAGGGCGGAGCTCAGTTGTCCTCACTGGGCACTCGGACGCTTCTTGGGTTGACGACCTGGCTACACAGCGGTCGTCACAGGGTTACACCTTCAGCCTTGGCTCTGGCTCTGTTTCTTGGCGGTCTACACGCTCGTCTTCTGTTCTCGGCTCCAGTTGTGAGGCTGAGATCTACGCCACAGCCATGGCTGCACAGGAGCTACGCTGGCTCACCTACCTGCTGACCGACTTGGGAGAGCGGCCTCGTTCTCCTCCAGTGCTGTACGTAGACAACAAGGCCGCCATTGCCTTGTGTCAGGAGCACAGACTGGAGCACAGAACGAAGCACATCGCTCTGCGTTACTTCCTGGCTCAAAAGTTGCAGCAGCGAGGTCAGCTTCGTCTTGCTCACGTGGCCACTCGGGCCAACACTGCTGATATATTCACCAAGGCACTTCCGTCTGGTGATCATCAGCGTTTCTGCACTTTGTTAGGCCTTGTGCCCACTTTTCCTCACTTGCTGTAGACTTTGTTTGTACTGTGATCTATATATATACTTGCATGCTTGCTCTGCTAGGTAGAGATCACTGTGCTGCTGTTGTTGCATATATACCTCTGCATGTGAACTCGCCTTGTGGCCCTTTGCTTGTGCTCAGTGTGTGTGGTGACGTTGTGATCCACCCTGAGCTTGCTTTGCTTCTCTTGACTGGTCTTGTGACCCCTTGCTCTCCCCCACTTTGCCTATGGGGGTGTGTCAAATGATATATATGCTATATATGCTTAGGCTGTAGTGGGGTAGCCAATATAGGGTACACCCCCTTTTAGGGTTTCATATTTGTACCCATCTCTTTCATAGTTCATTAATTCCTGCTGCTAGATTCTAACAGCTCTTCTCTCTCGCAAGTCTCACGTACCTAAATATGGAGGAGACAAATGCAACTGACGCTTCTCTTGAAGGTATCAGCAGCCTGAAGCATCTTAACTCACTTTATCTTGGTAAGACCAAGATAACCGATGCAGGGGTAGCGAAGCTGCGGGGGGTGACTGCACTTGTGAAACTCGGCTTAAATGACTGTGAGTCAGTCACCTCGGCGAGCATGGTGCATGTGGGGAAGCTGACATCACTGGAGACTCTCTGGCTGGATGACAGTGGAGTGAGGGAGGACGGGCTGAAGCAGCTGACGACTCTCACCTCCCTGAAATTCTTCAGCTTGCCTCCGGGCGTGACCGATTCCAGCATGAAGCACCTGAGGAACATGACACGCCTGGAGAAGTTGGGGCTGTGGGACAGGGCTCAGGTTTGGTTTTTACCTACTCACGATTAGCAGTGTAGACATTTTCAAAACCCTTCTGAGCAGTGTGTCTTTTTTGGTAACACTGATGGATCAGTGTAACTTGAAGTTTTGAAAACTTTACCCAGAGGCATCAGTGTAGGTATATTTTTTACCCTGATTGTACGATAGGTGCTAGCAGCAACCAATCTCGAGGCCCAAATTGCGCAAAATTACTAATCCTGGTGTGGAGTCTTGCTTGGTCAAGGCGGTTAGATTCGGCTTGGGTCAGGGGCGTATACGCAGCGTGCCGCTGAAGTGAGCCGATGGTGTATTCCAGATGTGCAACTGTGCCATCGACGCGGCGCCTCTCCTGGTTGGAGAAACGTTTGAGGTTAAGGGTGAGGTCGAGCTTCCATGAGTCCCAGGAGTCTTGGGAAGGGGTGCTTGGGAAGATTGCGAGGCAGGAGTCGATGATTTGAGAGACATGAGGGCGCATAAGTAGATGCTGTCGGAGGCGCCAAGGTCGGGGGGCAACTGTGGGGTTGATGAAGCTGAGCGAGCAGAGAGGGGCGTAGAGGTGGTCCGTGATTGCCGTGCGGGTCTGGATGTACGGACTTGTAGTGAGGCGGGGGATGAAAGCTCGAGAGATGTAAGGTGGGCACTGGTGGGTGGGGGTTGTTGTGAAAGTCGAGCGCAGTGGCTTGTCTGGTTTCGCTGCAACACTTGTTTTTTTCGCCGAGTCAGCAAGCTTCCCGGGGGAAACATGTGTTTGGGGACCTCGATCGAGTCCCAAATTTCGGAGTTGAGGGAGTTGAAGTTTTGCAGTGAGTGCAGCTTCGACCAATCAGGTTGCAGTTTTTGCTTCGGGTAGGTTGCAAGCAGACACGGAGTGACGCGGTGTCGGTCGTCAGTACACACGTGCTGCCGTCGTAGTGCATCATTACGAAATTGGGTGTACCGTTATGAAATTTCGGAGAACCTTCATCTCGATAGGTAGAGTTTCCGAAGGGGGGGGGGGGGGGGGGGGGGGGGGTGGTTCCCTGTACGCTCTTCAGGGTAATCTTCGCTAACGGAAATTTTACCCCAGAGCATCAGTGTGGCCTAAATCATTACACTGACATATCAGTGTAACACTAATCCCCCAAAAAATTACCCCAGCCCATCAGTGTTGACTGAAAATTCCACCCTTCTTATCAGTATAGAAGGGTAAATTACACTGCAAACCTGAGCCCTGCTGTGGGATGCCAAAATTACTGCTAAGGGTGTCAACTGGCTGAAGGGGCTGAATAGCCTGAAGAGGATTGGGACAGAAGCTGAAGAGGTAGAAGGGCTGATTAGGGATGGCCTTCCTGGAATGATTGTCACAGATACCGTAGTGCAACCCTGGAATGATAGACACAGATAGCACAATCTGATTTTCCTAATGCCCAGTGCGTAATGCAGTGTACAATATTGGTGAAATAGAAATGTCGCATGCTACTGGAGCTGTGTCCATCAACAATTACTGCAACTGCATGCTATGCAATCTACCGTACAATGTACGCAGCGCAGTGCACTTAGACAAATGATGTCCTACCTCATTTACTTGCTGTCTTTTGTAGTAATAAAAACTTGAGGAGCACTTACGCCAATGCTTGTAACAATTCTGAGCATATTTTGGGGCTCTTCTCAGCCCAACACCCCCCCACCCCTCCATCCCTAGCCTAGCCCCCTTTGCTATGCTATGCCGCACATGAGAGAAAAGCCACCTCATCCTTCATGCAGCAGTGGTGGTGCGTGCGAAGCAGCGGCAGCACAAAGCCCTGCAGCTCCGCTAGCTCTGCCAGCGCATGCGCCTCCGCCCCCACCACCTGCGCTGGGATGTGGAACAGGGAGGGGAGAGGGGGGTGAAAGGAGGGGAGCGTTGGTGGGGTTCATAGTGGGCTCCCACCACCTGCGCCAGCATGTGGAACTGCAGCCGCAGACTGCACAGCACGCGAAAGCGGCAGGCAGAAAAGGCAGACTGCACAACACAACTAAAAAACACATCCTGCTGCAGTCGAAGAACACCGCCCTTCAGCACGTACCCCCTGCTGCAGTTTGGTTGTGGCAGCGATGTGCTGCGCTCTAAGGTCGAGCACCATGTGCAGGATGGGGATGAGGCACGTGCTGTAGCGCGGGTTGGGTACCAGCCTGCAACACCGGGGTGCATGCATGGGGGTGTTGAGGGGTAGTGAGAGGCGGGAAGGGAAGAGAAGTGAGCCTAGTGATAGACATAGATGGGTTGGGATGAGGAGAATGGTTTTAGGAAGGAAATATACACCGAGCAGGGTGTGGAGGGTAGGGATGGGAGATGAAAGGGTGGGGAGGTGTGACTGTGACGGGGGGGTCGCGGGTTACTGCAGGGGTGTATACGTGGTGGTGTGACTGTGTAGGAGAATGCAAAGAGGTGGAGGCAGGTGGGCGGGATGCAATGGCAGAGGGAACTTGCCAAGCACACAACAAGAATGGGTAGAGAGGCACTGCAAGCGCATGCAAGCAGGGAGGGTTGATGCAAGCAGGGAGGTGCGATGCAAGCAGGGAGGGGCGATGCAAGCAGGGAGGTGCGATGCAAGCAGGGAGGTGCGATGCAAGCAGGGAGGTGCGATGCAAGCAGGGAGGGGCGATGCAAGCAGGGAGGTGCGATGCAAGCAGGGAGGTGCGATGCAAGCAGGGAGGTGTGATGCAAGCAGGGAGGTGCGATGCAAGCAGGGAGGGGCGATGCAAGCAGGGAGGTGCGATGCAAGCAGGGAGGGGCGATGCAAGCAGGGAGGGGCGATGCAAGCAGGGAGAGGCGATGCAAGCAGGGAGGGGCGATGCAAGCAGGGAGGGGCGATGCAAGCAGGGAGGTGCGATGCAAGCAGGGAGGTGCGATGCAAGCAGGGAGGTGCGATGCAAGCAGGGAGGTGCGATGCAAGCAGGGAGGTGCGATGCAAGCAGGGAGGGGCGATGCAAGCAGGGAGGTGCGATGCAAGCAGGGAGGGGCGATGCAAGGAGGGAGGGGCGATGCAAGCAGGGAGGTGCGATGCAAGCAGGGAGGTGTGATGCAAGCAGGGAGGTGCGATGCAAGCAGGGAGGGGCGATGCAAGCAGGGAGGTGCGATGCAAGCAGGGAGGGGCGATGCAAGCAGGGAGGTGCGATGCAAGCAGGGAGGGGCGATGCAAGCAGGGGGGTTACTTTCGGCAGAACTGCAGGAAGCGGCTGAGCGACTTGACTGGCAGCACGGCAATGGCATTGGCCAGCACGTTGCGCGCTACCATCTCCTCCAACACCGCTATTAACATCTGGGGGGGGGGGGGGCAGGGAGGGCGGGTGGGTGGGGGTTGGAGCTATCATCTCCTCCAACACCGCTACCAGCATCTGGGGGGGGGAGAGGGGTGGACGAGGAGGAGGGAAGGACGGGTGGTTGGGGGTTGCGAGCTAACGAATCCTCCACCAGCATCTGCAGGGGGGCCGAGGGGCGAGGTAAGGGGGAAAGCAAGCTATTCACGAAGGGAGTTGCGGGGAGATGGCACAGCATCTCCTTGCTAGTAGCGAGGAGCACTGATATCGAAAGGGGGAGCAGGGCGCAAGAGGAGAGAAAGGAAGCAAGGGAAAGTGGGAAACAACAGCAAGGAGAGATTGAAGAAGGGGGAAACAGAACGAGGAGAACGACAAGGGAGGGGTATAAAAGGTGAAAGGCAATAAGACAAGTGTACTGCATGGTGGTTCAGCCGTTGAGGCTCCTTACACTTAGGCAGTCCACCACCATGTGGGGCGCTGCCACATGCTGACCATGTCTTGCTCGGCGGCTGCTGCCCTGCTGCCATGCGAGGCCTCATGGAGCATGCCGCCCGTGTTACTCTGCTGTGGATGCCACACACACACTTGCCTCCCTTCAATCTCCATGCTCTAACTCTCCTGTCAAATGCATGCGCTTGCGCTGCGCCACCAGATAGGTGTGTGCGTCGGCCTGATGCACACACGGGGTGGTTGCAGGGATGGGGATCGAGAAGGAGATGGAGGAGGGGAGTGGGTGGGATGTGGTGGTGGTTTTAGAGGGAAGGAAGCGGACGGGACAGGGGGGTGATGGGTGGAACAGGAAAGCGAGGATGGGGTGATTAAAGCATGCACGGACAAGAGGGGGGGGTTGGGAGTAGCGGTGCAGGACGTTACGAGTGGAGAGTGGAGGGGCGGATTAATGTGGGAAGCGCTACGAGTGGAGAGTGGAGGCAAGACGTAGAGAAACGAGAGCATGCGATGTGCAGCAGGAGCAGGAGCGGAAGCGGGAGTGGGAGTGGCATGGGGAAGACGATGGGGAAGAGGATGGGGAAGAGGATGGGGAAGAGGATGGGGAAGAGGATGGGGAGAGGATGGGGTGGGGAAGAGGATGGGGAGAGGATGGGGTGGGGAAGAGGATGGGGAAGAGGATGGGGAGAGGATGGGGTGGGGAAGAGGATGGGGAGAGGATGGGGTGGGGAAGAGGATGGGGAAGAGGATGGGGAGAGGATGGGGTGGGGAAGAGGATGGGGAGAGGATGGGGTGGGGAAGAGGATGGGGAAGAGGATGGGGAGAGGATGGGGTGGGGAAGAGGATGGGGAGAGGATGACGGCTGGGTACGACTATGGACAGAAGGTACGGTGATGGGTGTAACAAATCATGGTTGTTTTGGGAATGGAAGGCAGGGAAGGAGGGCGAACAGGGACAAATTGGTCGGAAATGGGAGAGAACGAGAGGCAACACGGAGGGCTGGGCAGTTGAAAGCAATGTGTGTGTGTGTCGGTGGGTGGGTGGGCCGGTTGGTGCATCTGCAAGTGAGCATGGGCGTGCATGTGAGCGTGCATGCTTACTCTGTATGGCCGTTAGTAGTCTCATCACTGTGCCAGTCGTGGCGTTGAACACCTGTACGGAGAGGAGGATAGAGTAGGGGGAGGAGGACGGATGGGGAAAGAGGAGCGGGGAAGGGGGAAAAGGAGGAGGGGGAAGAATGGTGGGTGAAGGAACCAGACAGCGGGGTGAAAATAGCGCTGGGGGGTTTGAATGAAGGGAGAACCTCAATATGTCACTCGCAAGGAGCATATGGTCGAGAAGAGTAGGGACACAGCGAGGTGGGAGAGGCATGGTGCGTGCATGAGGCACATGAGGCGGGGAGGGGACAGAACAGTCGACGCCAGGGTCCGGAGAACAGCAGCAGGTAGGGAAAACCAAGGCGATTCACTCACGGGTACAGTGCAGCAGGCAGGCAGGGCACGTGCCGGTAGGAGGAGATTGCAGGGTAGGTGCGCATGCAGACACGAACATGCCCTCGCCCATCTCACACTCTCCGTTCCCCTCAGCTCCCCATGGAGTTGCCACTGCCTCTGCCCCACAGCCCCCCTCACCCCCAATTTGCCCCCTCCTTGCCGCTTTGCGTCCCACTTTCCCCGCCCCATGACAGCCCACTGTGCCCGGCCTGTGTTCCCCCCAGAGCAGTGCGCGCCTGACTGACTGACCTGCACGATGCCTCTGTGCCCCCCGCCACCAGCAGCTTGCCCCGCCTGGGCACCACGCGCGCGGCAAGGGAGGGAGGGGAGGGGAGGGGAGGGGAGGGGAGGGGAGGGGAGGAGGGGGTGAGGGGAGGGCAAGGGCAAAAGCGGACGGGAGAGGGGCGCGGGAGGGGAGGATACGGGAGGGGAGTGGAAAGGAGAGGGGGGGACTGGAGGGAAGGGAAAGGGAGCGTCGAAGACTGGAGAACGAGGGAGGAGGGGAGGAGGGGAGGAGGGGAGGAGGGCGGGCGGGAGAGAAGGATCAGGTGTGGAAGCGCGACGAAGGGGAGTGATTGCAAACGGGAGAGCAGTGTGAGTACGTGACAAGCGCTCGCAAGGATAAGCTTTGGACGACTGAACGATGAGGAGGGGCGAAAGAAGGCGGCCAGGCCAGACACGGATGGGATTGGGGATCCTGAATGGGAAAGGGAGGGGCCTCACAAATCCTCTGAAGCGAGAAAAGGATCTAAGCAGTTCCCTGGTGACGCCACTGTACTCCGTCACCTGCCTGCCTGCCATGGGGTTCGTGGAATCGGAGGGGGAATGGAATTGCACGTACGCGCACAGGTCGAAACTGAGAAGAAAACAGGTCGCACGGCGTCTGAGAGTAGCGGCGAAGTGGTAGGGTCAGTGGGGCGAGGGTGGCGCACGCGGGTGGAGTGGGTGGCGGCGAAGTGGAAGGGCGCGGAGGGGCAGAAGTCGATGGTCGTCGCGTTGCCGATCAGCGGCTCCGCCGCTTTCCTCCGAAAGCTGCGCCAAATCCCCGCTTCCGCCGTCTCCGCGGGCGCGGCTGTGCATAACGCTTGGCATGACTTTGAGAAAATCGCCCACCACCTGCTGGTCGCCCATGGTCGCGCGAGGCCTAAGGTTGGAGTTTTAGACAGATTATCGAGTCTGCGAGCGAGTCGAGTCACCGGACAACGACTGATCAGCGGCGAGGCGCGTGCAGTGATACGCGCAGGGAAGTGACGAACGCGAGTGAGGTATGAATTGGTGCGAAGCGGAAGCCACGTGCACAGGTGCAGGGCTGACCTTGATGTTAGTGAAGGCCGACAAGCACAACGGAATGAAATGGAACCGTCTTCCGCAGATCGACACTTGAAAACATTTTTGAACATCGTCACCTAAAAGCATCATCACCTACTCCATGCTGACTCTTGACACGATGTTTCTGGCAGAGACACGATAGATTTGGCACAAACACGATGTTTTCGGCACAGACACGATGTTTTTGGTAGGGAAACGATTTTGGGCACAACTACGACGTTTTTGGCACAACCTAGATCGAGAACTAGCTGATCGACTCGGGGGAAGGTGTCGTGTTGCGATTGGTTGTTTCAGATCGAGACGCTGGAAGGCGGGATGAAGATGAAGCATGGAATTACAGGATTGGTCGAAAGTTTCCACGCCGTGAAAATACGCCAAACTGGAGGGATGACAGAGCGGATAGGTTGAGACGACATGTGGTTGGAAAAGATCAGCCGGGGAAAGAGACGATTACAGCGAGAAGTACACTCAGCAGGTTTGTTGTTCAATTGACGTGGAAAGCACATCTGGATTGTATTACGAAATCACTGTTACAGACTTGTCTTTCTGTTGGTAGTGATGTGATAGTCGGGCTAAGCTCAACGCACATAGGGCGCAAACCAGTCGATGAAATGGCATGGCGAGATTGGCTCGCCTGGAACACGCGGGAAAGAGTTGCCTCGGCCGCGCGCGCCTGGCTCGGGGTCAATTGGCAAAGCAGACCAGTAGTTTCGTCAATTCAACTAGCGCGGTTGGCGGCTGTCCCTTCATGTCCCCGCTTTACCTCAACCCTTCCTGTCCCCGTACGACGACACCCTTGGACGTTCGTTGTGGTGGACGTTTCACCCCACCTTCAGATTTTCTGTCCTGGAGATTGGTTGTCGCAATACGTTGAAGCCGTGAGTTCGGCAGTACTAGCATTTTAAAAGACAGCATTTCAGACAGCATTCCAGCGCAAACGGCATGACTCTGAAAGAGGAGATGGCGGGCGGCGACGGGGAGCGCGTGGCGGCGTTGGAGGCACAGCTGAAAGAGCAGGGCGACGCCGTGGCTGCCATGCAGCGCGACATGGCGGAAATGCGCCGCGCCATGGCGGCGGAGATGGAGTCCACAAAGGGGCGCATCAACGACTTGGAGGCGGAACTCGCGGCGCTCAAGGACGGGCGCGCGAAGAAGATCCGCGCCGAGCGCAATAAGATCCGCGCCGAGCGCAATAAGATCCTCTCCTTGCTCCTCTCCTTGCTCCTCTTCTTGCTCATCTCCTTGCTCCTCTCCTTGCTCCTCTCCTTGCTCCTCTCCTTGCTCCTCTCCTTGCTCCTCTCCTTGCTCCTCTCCTTGCTCCTCTCCTTGCTCCTCTCCTTGCTCCTCCCCTTGCTCCTCCCCTTGCTCCTCCCCCTTGCCGCTCCCCTTGCCGCTCCCTTTGCTGCTCCCCTTGCTTCTCCCCTTGCTTCTCCCCTTTCTGCTCCCTTTGCTGCTCCCTTTGCTGCTCCCTTTGCTGCCCCCTTTTCTGCCCCCTTTGCTGCTTCCTTTGCTGGGCCCCTTGCTGCTCTTGCTGCTCCAGCTCTCCATGCTGTGTCCGACGCTGATGCCAATCTTTCTCTCACACTTCACAGCCTGTTTGTTTTATTTTGCCGCTGCTCGTGGCTGCAGGCACTCTTGACCCTGTGGGGCAAGGTTGCACCGGGCGAGACTCGCATGGACCTCAGCAGCATCCACCTCTCCGTCACTGCTCTCACTCGAGCCACCGCCCTGCGCTCTCTCACGTGGCTCAGCCTTCGAGAGTCCTCCGGGTTCACTGCAGAGGGGGTGACACAGCTCTACTCCCTCAGAGGTCTCACACATCTGGATCTGGAGGAAACAGATGCAACGGATGCTTCTCTTGAAGGTATTAGCAGGCTTAAGGACCTTAGCACACTTTATCTTGGTAACACCAAGATAACCGATGCAGGAATAGCGAAGCTGCGGGGGTTGCCTGCACTCATGGCACTGAGCTTAGATGGCTGTGAGTCGGTCACATCTGTCAGCATGGTGCACGTGGGAAAACTGACCTCACTGAAGTCTCTCTGGCTGGATGACAGTGCAGTGGGGGAGGGCGGGCTGAAGCATCTGACTTCCCTCGCCTCCCTCAAGTTCTTCAGCTTGCCTTCAGGGGTGACCGATGCCACTTTAAAGCTCCTGAGGAACATGAAGCGCCTGGAGAAGCTGGGGCTGTGGGAGGCCAAAATTACTGCTGACGGTCTCAAGTGGCTCAATGGGCTGAAGAGCCTGCAGGTGATTGCAACGGAAACTGAGAATGTAGAAAGCTTAGTTAGAGACAGCTTCCCCGAAATGGTTGTTACAGACAGTCTAACCTGAATTCCAATGTTCAATGCAGGGCCTCAGATTCGTTTTGGTGTAGGCTGACTGGTCAACCTTAGGAGTGTGTTCATGGCTGATCTGTCAGTGTTGTTGTTTAAAAAAAAACTGACTTTTCAGGGTGTATATTAAAAAAAAAACTGAACGATCAGCGTCACTATTTGGTGAAGACTGAACCATTTCAAACAAGTTCTGCATTGATATAACAAACGTTTACAGGAAATCTAATTAAACATATCCTCATCCTCTTCATCATCATCACCCTCTTCACTATCACTAGAGCCTAAAGAGAGCGCCGCGGCCAGCGACGACCGCCGCCATGCTAGCTTCACGGGCAGACCGCGGCCCGTGAGGCACCATGGCGACGGGGGAAAGAGACAATCGGCGAGGCGAGGGGAAGGCGAGGCTGCGCGACGAGGGGAATGCGGGACGACTGGAGGCTGCAGGGAACGACGCGGAAGTTTGGCTCTGCGAGGGGAAAGGAAAGGGAGCAGAAAAGAAATATCTCTATCCTAAATCGTACTTACCTATTGGGCATACTGGTGTGTTGCTGCCGCACTGATGGGCTGCAGAGGAGAGCTGCAGAGGGATGCGGGTGGAGAAAATACGGAGAGGAATACGGGAAGCACGAGGGAGTGAAAGCGGAATCGCGGTTCCCTCTATCCCTCGCAACTCCCTCTCCCACGCAGCTAACTATCTCCCTCGCAGCTCACTCTCTCCGTCTCAGCCTGATCAAACGGAAACGAGGGAACCAAATGCGGGGGGCGATGAGGAGTAACGAGAAACAAATGTCTGTAGATTCGTACCTACTAAGATGGCGTTGCTGCTGAGCTGAGCTCACGGGCTGAAAAGGAGTGGGTATTCCCGTCAAGGAATATGCACGAACGAGAAGTGCAGCTCACGGGCTCACGGATCATCGTACAGCGACGACCAGCTGCGACGCCAGCTTCGCTGGCGAACGCGGCCCGCACGGCGCCATGGCGACGGGGGGAAAGGGAAGCGTGGCGCAGCGAGGGGAAGGTGAGGCTGCGCGATGAGGGAATGACGCTAGGCGAGAAATACACCTGTAGAGTAGAAGAAGAACCACTTCTACTCTACAGGTGTCCAGTACAAGTGCCTTGCATCTCCAAGTGGAGGGACGAGAGGGAGGGGCTGCTGCGAGCGATGCAGGCGCCGAGAGTGGGGAGATGCTCAGAGCGAGAAAAGCGAAGGTGAAGGGAGTGAAGATCCAGGTGGGTGAGAAAGAAGCGGACGGTCTGCGACCAGTGGGGGTTTCATCTACAGTTGGTACAGGAAAGAAGAATCTCTACCGTATCCTTGAGCCAAGACACCTTCGCGAGAAGACAGCAGTGGAGTGAAAGTTCGTGAATGACCATTCCCGAATGCGTTGGCAAGGAATCTTGCCATTTCGGCGTGATTGACGGAGGGACGGTCGAACCGGTGTACCTAGACATCCGGACTTCAGGGCACCTACGCTAATCTCCATTACAGGGATTTCAGCCAACCCCTTCGTTACAACTCTGATGAGACAGCGTACACGACAGGAAAAAAGCTGATATTTCAACACATACAGATTTAAAAACCCTGAAATTTCAGCAAACACACTTAAAAAAAAGCTGCCACAACAGCCCCACTATTCTCCCACCACTGAAATCACAGCCTTTTTACCCCTAATCAGCCTTTTTTCGCTGACTTCTGAGGGCCTGGTTCAATGCCCCATGATTAGTACACCTTAGTATACAAATTAGGGTACATT
Organism: Closterium sp. Naga37s-1; assembly: GCA_947471745.1. Lineage (NCBI taxonomy): Eukaryota > Viridiplantae > Streptophyta > Zygnematophyceae > Desmidiales > Closteriaceae > Closterium > Closterium sp. Naga37s-1. The sequence continues at coordinate 71,964 of CANJKZ010000037.1, read as the reverse complement.
CCGCGCTGGACATGTCCCAATCGAAAGTGTCTCAATCGTTTCTACCGCACTGCATCGTATTACACCGAATTGCACCCTAGTTTCGAAATTTTCGCGTCTCTGCTTTAGTTCGGTTCGGAGCGGTACACTCGATTGGGACACATCGATTGGGACAGTGTCCACAGCGGAATGTACCCTTAGACATGTGAGTTGTAGTAGCCATTTACTACTGCAAATGCCATGCAATTTCCAAAACACCCATCCAGATTCCAGATGAGGCCCTGACTAGCCATTGCTGTGTTGTGCAATATGAATTTGCAACAATTTCGATAGCATGAAGAATGATACGGTACTGTGATAGAGATTAGCATCGTTGGGTTTTTTTCTCAGCCCATCACACCACACCACCCCACCCCAGCCCAATTTTTAGCATCGTTGGGTATTGAACTATATTTATATATGTTCTTTATAATTGTATGCAGTGTAGAGTGTAGCACATCCCAATTTGCTGTAGGTGGTGCACCATGCTTCTCCTTGCTATATCTTGTACTCATCTTTCTTAGTGAAGCAACTTTTCCTCTTGCCAAAACTCTCTCGACATCTCTCTTCAACCCCAAAACCTAAGCTCCTAAGCCACTCTAGCCATGGCTCTTAAGCCCAACTAGCTTAGTATCTTGACATGGAATCAGAGCTGTTACGCTCTTGGCCTGTCAGCCCACATGCTTCCGCTGCTTTCGTGTCTGTCGCGCGCCCCGTGGCGCGCGACGCTTTTTTCTTCCCGCCACGCGCTCGGGGCGTGTGGCGGTTTTCTGCCCGCCGTACGCCCGGAGGCGCGTGGCGGCTTCCTGCTTCACGCGCCACCCCGGGGACCCGCGCGTCCCCCCCCTCGACGGTCGCGTCGCCCCCCGGGAGCCCGTCGCGTCGCCCCGCAACCCCCGCTATCCCGTCCCGGCGCCCTGGGAAGTCGCGCGCGGCCCCCGCTGCCTCGTCGCGACGCCCCTGCGGGACCCGCGCGGCGTCGCCCCTGCTCGTCGCGGCGCCCCCTGGACGCCGCCCCTGCTCGTCGCGGCGCCCCTGGGGCGTCGCCCCTGCTCGTCGCGGCGCCCCCTGGGCGCCGTCCCTGCTCGTCGCGGCGCACCCCCCCCTGGCCGCCGCCTCTGCCTCACCTGCGCCCGCGCCTGCTTTGCAGCAGCGCACGGGCCTGCCCTGCACCAGCGACGCCGCCCCTGGAGCAGCCGCCCCTCGACCCAGAGCAGCCGCCCCTGCAGCAGCCGCCCCTGGCCCCTGGAGCAGCCGCCACTGCAGCAGCCACCCCTGGCCCCTGGAGCAGCCGCCACTGCTGCAGCCGCCCCTGGCCCCTGGAGCAGCCGCCCCTGCAGCAACCGCCCCTGGCCCCTGGAGCAGCCGCCACTTCTGCAGCCGCCCCTGCCTCACCCGCGCCTGCCCTCGTGCAACCGCCCCTGCCTCGCCCGCGCCTGCCCTCGTGCAGCCGCCCCTGCCTCGCCCGCGCCTGCCCTCGTGTAGCCGCCCCTGCCTCGCCCGCGCCTGCCCTCGTGCAGCCGCCCCTGCATCACCCGCGCCTGCCCTCGTGCAGCCGCCCCTGCCTCACCTGCGCCTGCCCTCGAGCGGCCGCCCCCGCGTCTGCCCTCGTGCAGCCGCCCCTGCCTCACCTGCGCTTGCCCTCGTGCAGCCGCCCCTGCCTCGCCCGCGCCTGCCCTCGTGCAGCCGCCCTTGCCTCACCCGCGCCTGCCCTCGTGCAGCCGCCCCTGCCTCACCTGCGCCTGCCCTCGTGCAGCCGCCCTTGCCTCACCCGCGCCTGCCCTCGTGCAGCCGTGGGGGGGAGGGTATGGGGGTGGCGAATGTGGGGGTGATGAGTGTGGGTGCTACCCTTCCCCTCCTCCTCCTCCTTCTTCGCCTCCCACTGCTGCAGCTGCCGCTGAAGGGGGGTGGATGTGTGGGAGCCGAGGGGAGTGGAGCTAAGGGGGATTGGAGACAGGGGTGCAGCAAGGGGGTGTGTGAGAAGGGGGTGTGGGACTATTAGGGGAGGTAGAGCGGAGGTCGCCGTCATGTCGTCAGCAGCGCCAGTAGTCCGGAGCCCTCGAGCTCTCGGTAGCCCAGGGAGCCTGCTTCGCCAGTCGCCTGTGGGTCCGTTGCTCCTGCCGCTCGTCGTATTCGCGGAGCCAGATACTCCCGTATTCCGGTGCCCTCGTGCCCTCGGTAGGCACTGTGCGCGCCGCTCCTGTTGCCCGTGTGACTGCGGCTTCACCTGTTGCCTCCTATCTCCACTCCTCTCACAGTCCCTCCTCCTCCTCCTCACTTCGCCTCTTCTTCTGCTGCGCCCTGCAGGGTGTACCACTTCAGGGGGTGTTCTGTACATGGTTCTCACTGCAATCAATTAGGGGGTGTGTTGAACTATATTTATACCGTATTACCCCGGATAAAAGCGCAGGTGCGCTTATAATAAAACAGTGTTTTTTGGGGGGGTGCGCTTCTAATTGAGGTTTCTGTATACGCGCATGCGCCTCTAATAAGGAAAAAATGAAATTCACTTTTAAACATACTAAACTGAAGCCCGCAATAAGGCGAATCCAACGGACCATGCAACAAGTGGGATCGTGCATGGTTTTCAGGCAAAAACAGCTGCGGTTCGGTTTCCCACCGCACAAAGTTGTCTAGAACCATCGAACGTGACAGGAGTGACGGGGATGTTGCCGTGCGGCCCAATCACAGCCGCATGCGCTGCGTGGCATCTGCATTTCTTCCGAACCCTCTCGAAGGGTGGGGAAGATTCCCTGCCAGCGCAGCGAATATGCTGCCACGCAGGTTCCTCTACGGGGGTAGGCGGGGGTTTCCTGCCTGTCATTGACGAGGACCCCGAGCCGCTAGCCCGCAGGGGTCCCCGTCGTTGCCCATTTCTGCACCCTCCTCCTCATTTTTTTCATTCAGTTTCTAGTCTAGCCCGCCTGGCTGGCAAAGCCATGGCGGAATTCAGTGGGACGCACCTCCTTTTCAAGAAGAAACCGACCCGCGCCTGGCGACTAACCTCGGACGGGTGGTATACACGTGAGCCACCAGCGCCTCCAGTGCCACCTACACCCCCTGCACCGCCTGCTCCGCCTGCTCCTCCTGCACCTCCTGCTCCTCCTGCTCCTCCCGCTCCTCCGAATCCTCCGACTCCTCCTGTTCCTGACGCGTGGGGTCACCATCGGCCCGTGCTCCAGTTATATTTGCCTGCCACTTTCGACGAGTGGTTGTCTGAACCGGACACACCCAAGGCTAGGCAAATCAATGGTCCGCCGACTGCACCTCGGTGGGGAAATCCTGAAGCCTGCACGTGGGACGAGTCGGCTGTGGGCGCCGACGATGACGTGGCCGCCGATAAACAACCCACATGCGACGGCGATGCTGGAGGCGACGGTGGAGTCGACGGTGAAGAGGGCGCCGAGGAGGACGTGTTCCCAGATCGTAAAGCTACAGACGCGGACGACGACGGTGTGGAGTCTTGGTGGCGCGACGCACCACGCGAGAAGATGCCGATACCAACGTATCCGTCGATTAACAAAAAACGACCCCACCCCTCCTCTGAGAACCGAGATGCCCGCCCCCCCTCTCCCAGGCACAAGCCGACTCAACACAAACGGCAGCGCTACACCGCCCAGGAGAAACTGAAGTGGCTCGTTCGGCTGGAGCTTGCTGCATCGATAAGCGAGGTCGCGCGGGAGTCCGGCATACACCGCAAATGCCTCACAGAGTGGAAAAACCAAGCGGAGGAGCTCAAGGCTGCACACAGTGCTCGGTGTCGACTTCATGGGCGCGGAAGGTCTTCCTGGTACAGACCCATGGAGATGAAGGTGTACGCCCAACTCCTGGACTGGCGACGCCGCGGTGTGGCAGTATCAGTCGGCCGGCTGCAAGACTGGTCAAAAGAGGTGATGAAGGTGTTGTTCCCGGACGTCAAGTGGAAGGCGAGTCAGCGCTGGACGGAGCGGTTCCGCAAGCGGTGGAATCTCACCGTGCGCATGAAAACAAAGGTGGCGCAAAAGACACAGCAGCGTAAGTGCCTGTCCGTGCACTGTCATCGTATCGTGAAATTTTATCTTGTATTTCAGTACTTTCTTGCCCATGTTTGTTTATCTGTAGCGGTGCTCATCCGCCCTTGTAACCGTTCCTCCCTCCCCGTGCGCAGACGTGGCCAAGCAGTGCAAGGAATTTTGGCAGTTTGTCCGCGACGCACGCCACGACTACGACATCGACAATCGTTACATCATCAATGCCGACCAGACGCCTTTGTGGCTGGAGATGCCGGCGACTACCACGGTGGAGCAGACGGGCGTGAAGTCGGTGCCCATCCGCAGTGGTGGTTACCAGAAAGAGAGAGTCACTGTGATGCTGGCGTGCACGGCGACGGGCGAGAAGTTGAAGCCGTGGGTGTTTTTCAAGCGCAAGACCCTCCCAAAGGGTGACTTTCCGAACGGTAAGAAACTGCGTATGCGCGTGTTTCCGAGGGGAAAAACAAAAGTAAATGTCAGAATATGTTGTTTGTGTAGCCTGCAGTGGGGTACTCAATAGTGAGTACAGCCCCTTAGGGTTTGCTATTTGTATCCTGCTGCTTGCTAGTTCAATCACTCCTTCTCAATTCTGTTCCTGCACACAATCCTAGCTCGTACTTGGCGCCTCCTTTCTTCATTCTTTCTTTCTCCTACTACATTCTAACATGGTATCAGAGGGCGGCATGTCTGCCGCCTTCCTGTGTATGGGCCCACCACCCGCTTCCGCTGCCGTACTGTCCGCCGCGCGCCCCGTGGTGCGCGGCGCCGAAATTAGGGTTTCTGCCCGCCGCGCGCTCGGGACGCGTGGCGGCTTACCCCTCCGTGGCGCCCGTCGTGGCGCCCGTCGTTTCTACTGCTACCGGGGGCCCGCGCGGCCTCACCTCCCGTCGCCCGTCGTGGCGACCACGGGGGGCTCGCGCGCGGTCCCCTCTCGTCGTCCGTCGTGGCGACCACGGGGGCCCGCGCGGCCTCCCCTCCCGTCGTCCGTCGTGGCGACCACGGGGGCCCGCGCGGCCTCCCCTCCCGTCGTCCGTCGTGGCGACCACGGGGGCCCGCGCGGCCTCCCCTCCCGTCGTCCGTCGTGGCGACCAAGGGGGCCCGCGCGCGGTCCCCTCTCGTCGCCCGTCGTGGCGACCACGGGGGCCGCGCGGCCTCCCCTTCCCGTCGCCCGTCGTGGCGCTCCGGGGGGGCCCGCGCGGCGCCCTTTTCGTCGCCCGTTGTGGCGACCACGGGGGCCGCGCGGCCTCCCCTTCCCGTCGCCCGTCGTGGCGCTCCGGGGGGGCCCGCGCGGCGCCCTTCCCGTCGCCCGTCGCGGCGGCTCTGGGGGCCCGCGCGGCGCCCTTCCCGTCGCCCGTCGCGGCGGCCCTGGGGGGGCCGCGCGGCTCCCTTTCTCGTCGGCCGTCGGGGCGCCCTGGGGGCCGCGTTCTTCCCCCCCCCGTCCTCCTACCTTCACCTGCAGCGGCCGCCCCTGGAGCCGCCCCTGGAGCAGCCCGCACCTGCAGCAGCCGCCCCTGGAGCAGCCCGTGCCTGCAGCAGCCGCCCCTGGAGCAGCCCGCACCTGCAGCAGCCGCCCCTGGAGCAGCCCGCACCTGCAGCAGCCCGCGGCCCGTCCCTGCAGCCCCCCCCCCCCCCCCCCGTGCTGCCCATTGCTCCCAATCCGCCGTACGTTCCGCGGTGGTGGGGGTGTGGGGTGGCGAGCATGGGGGTGACCGGTGTGGGTAACCTGAAGCTCCTCCTCCTCCTCCGTCTCCCACTGCTGCAGCTGCCGCTGAGGGGGGTGGGTGTGTGGGAGCCGAGGGTTTAGGGTTTAAGGGGGGTGCCGTGGGAGTGGAGCTAGGGTTTCAGCAGGGGGTGTGTGAGAGGGGTGTGGGACGGTCGGGGGAGGTTGAGTGGAGGCTGCTGTCTTGTCGTCCGCAGCACCTGTAGTCCGGGGCGCACTGTCCTGGTAGCTCAGAGAGCCTGCTGCACCTGTTGCCCGTGGGTCCGTTGCTCCTGCCGCTCGTCGTAGCCGCAGAGCCTGTTACTCCTGTATTCTGGGACGCACTGTCTCGGTAGCCACTGAGAGCCTGCTGCACCAGTCGCCCGTGGGTCCGTTGCTTCTGCCGCTCGTCGTAGCCGCAGAGCCAGTTACTCCAGTATTCCGGGGCGCTCTGTCTCGGTAGCCACTGTGTCAGCCGCTTCTGTTGCCCGTGTGTCTGCAGCTTCAGTCGTCGCCTCCCATCTTCTCTCCTTTCATAGTCCCTCCTCCTCCTCACTTGCCCTCTGTGATAGCCTCTAGCTTTGCTGATAATTATGAACTATTGCTATGACTGCTCATTGTGCTGATTACACCCCACTTTGGCTATGGGGGTGTGTCAGAATATGTTGTTTGTGTAGCCTGCAGTGGGGTACTCAATAGTGAGTACAGCCCCTTAGGGTTTGCTATTTGTATCCTGCTGCTTGCTAGTTCAATCACTCCTTCTCAATTCTGTTCCTGCACACAATCCTAGCTCGTACTTGGCGCCTCCTTTCGTAGTCCTACTGTGGCCTAGGCTACTAAGCCTAGGCCGTACTCCTACTATATCTGACAGTAAAATCTAACCACCGCTTGCTTGTATGCAGATGTCGTGGTCGGTTGCCAAGCTAACGGGTGGATGGAGGCCTCGGGCGTAATCGAGTGGCTCGGTGCAGGCGTGGTGCCGTTCCTGAAACCGAAGTTCGGATTGCAGAGCCGGAGCGCCATGCTAGTGCTCGACTCCTATCGTGGACACCTGACACCCGAAGTCAAGGCGAAGTTCGCGGAACTCAACATCGTGCCGGCGGTCATCCCAGCGGGATGCACGGCAGACTTGCAGCCGCTCGATGTGTCGGTCAACAAAAGCTTCAAGGCGAGTGTTCGGCAGCAGTACCAGACCTGGTTCGAGCAGGACGGCATGAACATCCTGACACCCGCAGGTACGCAAAAGTGTTCTCCCGTGACCGCTTCGTCTGTATGTCTGCCTACTTGTGGACCCACGTGTTTCCCACCCCCGTGTATGTGGTGCAGGGAACATTAAGAAACCATCTCCGGAGGTGGTGCTCAAGTGGATTTCACGGGCGTGGAAAGCTGTGCCCGCCGACCTGATTAAGAGAGCGTTCCTCACCTGCGGCATCAGCAATGCCCTTGACGGGAGTGAAGACGGACTGGTGCTGGCGCACCGGAGAGGTCAGCTATCCCACGAGGTAGAGGTTGATGACGACATCCAAGCAGACGGGTTCTTTGGCAACAACTCCACGGAGCCTGAGTCGGACGAGGAGTAGGCCTTAGGCTAGACTAAACTTAAAAATGTTGTGTAGGCTAGGATGCTAGTCTAATGTATTTGACTTGAAAGTTTTAGTTGAAATTTTTAGCTAGAGTAATATAGTTTGTACGAAGGTTGTAAAGAAAGTGAAAAAAACAACAGACATTCTTGTCTATACAGCAAGGGTGCGCTTATAATAAGTAAGGTTTTTTTAGAGGGTGCGCTTCTAATTGAGGATCGGCCATAAGCGCATTGCTCCAGATAGAAGCGCATGCGCTTAACATAGGCCTGCGGTTATATCCGGGGCGATACGGTATATGTTCTTTATAATTGTCTGCAGTGTAAAGTGTAGCACATCCCAATTTGCTGTAGGTGGTGCACCATGCTTCTCCTTGCTATATCTTGTACTCATCTTTCTTAGTGAAGCAACTTTTCCTCTTGCCAAAACTCTCTCGACATCTCTCTTCAACCCCAAAACCTAAGCTCCTAAGCCACTCTAGCCATGGCTCTTAAGCCCAACTAGCTTAGTATCTTGACATTGGGGCCTCTCCCCTCCCCTAAGCTAATGCACACATCAGAGCACAGAAACATCACCCTCCGTGCGCCACCCTCCAGGGCGGCAGCAGCGGCGAAGCCCCCTGCCTCTACGTCTGTGGTGGCGTTGGCAGCAGTAGAGGAGCGCAGCAGCGGGAGCGCATGCAGCTCTGCCAGCGCATGCGCCCACCACCTGTGCTAGCATGTGGAACCGGGAAGAATGGCAGGGAGGAGGGCGGGGTGTCGGTGCGGGTGATTAGACTTGGTGGTCGGGAGAGGGGGGGCATAGAAGGATAGGAGAAAGGGCATGTATGGAGGGAGGCATGGGGGTATTGCAGAGTTGGTGGACAGGAGGAATGCACAACCACCACCTAAACAAGTGCAGGGAACACAGGAAAAAAGATTACAGACGGTTGCACAACAGGGAACTGCAGCAGCAGACTACACAGCACACAAGAAGGGAGGAAGGGGGGGTCAGTTGCGGGGGGTGTGCGGGTCAAGTTGTGGTAGGTAAAATCGGTGGTGGGACGGCAAAGTGTGAAGCCAAAAAAGGGGGGATTGAAGGGAAGGAGGTGAATGGAGGGAAGCATGGGATGGGAGTGTTGCCGAGTTGGTAAAGTCGTACCCCCTGCAGTGACGTGCTTGGCTATGAGGTCGAGTTGGGTACCAGCCTGCACACACAGGGATGCACAGGGGTGCAAGAAGGGGTTTAGGGGGGAAGCGAAGAGACGTGAGCCTGGTGATCGGCACAGGGGGGGTTGAAAGTTGCGGGGTGAGTTTGGAGAGGAGAGATATACTGAGCAGGGAGTGGAGAAAGGGCGTGGAGGTGTAACTGTGTAGGAGAATGCAGAGAGGTGGGGGCAGGTGGGCGGGATGCAATGGCAGAGGAGACTTGCAAAGCACATGACAAGAAGAAGGAGAGTGGCACTGTAAGGCGATGCAAGCAGGGAGGTGCGATAAAAGCAGGGAGGTGCGATGCAAGCAGGAAGTTGACTTTCGGCAGAACTGCAGGACTTGACTGAGGCACTTGCTCTGAGGGACTTGACTGGAAGCACGTTGCACGCTACCATCTCCTCCACCACCGCCACCAGCATCTGGGGGAGAGCACGGGCGAAGAGGGGGGAAGGGTCAATTGTTGAGCCGACGCACAAACATTGACCAGCACGTTTCGAGCTATCATCTCCTCTAGAACTGGTATCAGCATCTGGGGTTGGACTGGGAGGGGCAGGACGAGTGGGTGGGTGGGGGTTGGAGTTATCATTCCCTCCACCACCACCACCAGCATCAAAAGCGGGCAAGGGGCGAGGGGAAGGTGGGAGGGGATGAAGGGTGGGTGGGAAGGAGTGGGTAGAGGGAGGGGAAAAGCAAGCTTTCTATCCAGACGTATCTGAGAAGAGACGGCACAGCATCTCCGTGCCGGTAACAAGGAGCAGTAATAGGATCTCTTTAGGGGGAGCAGAGAGCGAGAGGAGAGAAAGGAGGCAACAACAGCAGACACCCTAGTTCCCCCTCCCCTCCATACACCCCTTCTCCCCTCTCTCCTAGCAAACACGTCCCGGATAACGGCTCTGGGAGCAGTAGATGACCGGACAGTCATGCATGCAATGCACCCACCACACTGGTCTCCCCTTCCCTCCTCTTCCCCTCCCCCCCTTCCCGTGAATGACCTCTGGTTTCTCGAGTTTCTCCCAGCATGGCGGCTGGGAGGGCAGCAGCAGCAGAGTGTTAGAGGCGCAGCAGCTTGTCGTGCACTGACAAATGGTCCCACTACGGAGTGTTACGGGCGCTGCCAGGGGCTCCCATGCGCCGCTGCGGCTACGGGGAGCCACTGGGCAGTCCGCCACCATGTCGGGCGCTGCCGCATGATGACCGGGCCTTGCTGTGCCGCTGCTGCCCTGCTGCCCTGCTGCCCTGCTGCCCTGCTGCCCTGCTGCCATGCTGCCATGCTGCCATGCTGCCATGCTGCCATGCTGCCATGCTGCCATGCGAGGCACCTTGTAGCTCTGCATGCTGACATGCTGCCCATGTTGTCACTCTGCTGTTGCTGCCGCACACACTTGCCTCACTCTCCATGCTCTCGCTCGCTGCTCCACTAAGCAGTCCTCTGCCTGGCATACATGCACATGGGGGGGGGTGGTTGCAGGGATGGGGATCGGGAAGGAGCTGGGCGAGGGGATGCAGTGCTGCTTGCCGTGGTTGCCACATGCACGCCCTTGCGCTGCCCCACTCGGTAGTCTCAGCAAGGCCCACATGACCCACATGGCCATCCCCATCCCTGAAAGCAAGGTTGGGAGGACAAGAGAGAGGGTTCGGTAGTAGCTGTGGTAAGCTGAGCACTGGCAGCGATGCTGACAGCACTTGGTGCTCGGTGCATGTGGTGGAACATGCACCGATGCAGTGCATACACAAGACAGGGAGACGACGACGACAGGAAGAATGAATTCAATCAGCAATATACACGATTGCGACAGCGGCAAACAGCAGCAGCAGCTCCCACCGCAGCCTCTTCCATCTGGCGGCGGACCGGGAATCTGAACGTGTGCAGGCACGTGACGGCCTTCCGGTGGGTGCCCGGTACGTACAGCGGCAAGTGCCCCAGTGGCTGCAAGTGGGACGTCACTGATGCCACTGGGGTCAGCGCTGCGCTTCCGCCGCCGCTTCTATCGTGCTGCTGTTGAACGGGTTGTGAGGAGAGGAGAGGTGTGGTGGTTGCCCCACCCTTCAGCATGTCCCATACTGCCACCTGCGGACCTGCTGTGATGAGGGAAGGGGAGAGGAGGGGAGGGGATGGGATGGGAGGGGAGAACAGGGGAGGGGAGGGGAGGGGAGGGAAATGGAGGGGAGGGGAGGGAGGGGAGGAGAGGGGATGGAAGAGGAGAAAATGGTGAAGAATGAACGGGAGAGAGAGGCTTGTGGGAAGAGCAGTGAGTTGCGTAGACGGTGGTGTAGGAATGATGAGAAGGCACGGCAGATGGTAGGACTAAACAGCTGGACGTTACAAGTGGAGAATTGAGGGGCGGTGCCAACGTGGGAGGCGTTACAAGTGGAGAATGGAGGCAAGACAGAGTCAAGGCAAATCGTGGAGAGACGAGAGCATGCGGTGTGCAGCAGGAGCAGGAGCGGGAGCGGGAGCGGGAGCGGGAGCGGAAGCGGAAGCATTGGGAAGAAGAAGACGAGAGAGCCAGCAGCAGGGGGAGGGGGAGAGGGGTGAAGTGAGGGACGGAGGAAGGAGGGGCGGGGGAAGGGGGGAGAGTTTGGAGAAATGGGGAGGTGGGAGGAGGAAAGAAGTAAGGGTGAAGGGCGGTTTAGTGAGCGTGTGCAAGGACAAGGTGAGGGGAGGTTAATTGGGCGAGCAGCATGAGAAAGAGGATGGGGAATAGGATGGGGAAGAGGATGGGGAAGAGGATGGGGAAGAGGATGGGGAAGAGGATGGGGAAGAGGATGGGGTAGCGGATGGGGAAGAGGATGGGGTAGCGGATGGGGTAGCGAATGGGGTAGCGGATGGGGTAGCGGATGGGGTAGCGGATGGGGTAGCGGATGGGGTAGCGGATGGGGTAGCGGATGGGGTAGCGGATGGGGTAGCGGATGGGGTAGCGGATGGGGTAGCGGATGGGGTAGCGGATGGTGGCCGGGCGAAACAAGCGGAGAGAAGGAACGCAGAGGGGTGTAACAAATCATGGGTTGTTGTCACGAGTACAGCGCAGCAGGCAGGCAGGGACACATGCGGGTAGGTGAATGCAGGGTAAGTACGAATGCAGACACGAACATGCTCTCGCCCATCTCACGCTCTCCGTTCCCCTCAGCTCCCCATATAACCGCTGCCACTGCCCCACAACCCCCCTCACTCCCTCTGTGCCCCTCCCTGCCGCTGTGCTTCCCACTCTCCCCTCCCCCATGACAGCCCCCTGTGCCCGGCTAGTGTCCCCCCCCTCAGCGCAGTGCGCCCCTGCCCTGACTGACCTGCACCATGCCCCTGCCCTGCCCTGACCTGCACGATGCCTCGGTCCCCGCCTGCCACCAGCAGCTTGCCATCCGCCCTGAACCGCCCGCTGAACGCCTGCATGCCACCGCACGAGGCATGGGAGGAGGGGAGGGGAGGGGAGGGGAGGGGAGGATGACGGAGGGCAATGGCGAAAGCGGACGGGAGAGGGGCATGGGAGGGGAGGGGAAAGGAGAGGAGGGGACGGGAGGGAAGGGAAAGGTCGGCGAGAAGACGGGAGAAAGAGGGAGGAGGGCGTATGGGAGAGAGGGGCCTGGTGCGGCAGTGCGATGAAGGGGTGTGATCACAAACGGAGGAGCCGTGCGAGTACGTGACAAGAGCTAGCAAGGATGAGCTTTGGACAACTGAGCGAGGGGAGGGGTGAAAGGCAGCGGACAGGGCAGACACGGATAGGATGGGAAATTATGGAGGGGAAAGGGAGGGGAAAGGGAGGGGCCTCACAAGTCCTATGAAGCGAGAGAGGGTTTTGAGTGGTTCCCTCCCTGGTGACGCCACTGTACACCGTCACCTGCCATGGGGTTCGTGGCGTCACACGCACAGGGGGGTTGGGAGTTGTTGCACGTGTTACCAACGCACACACACAGGTCGAGATTGAGAAAACAACAGGTCGCACGCGGGTGGAGGTGGTGGCGGCGAAGTGGGAGGGCGCGGAGGGAGAGCGGAGCGAAAGGGGGAGCGGAACGGTGAGCGGAGAGCGGGTGGGAGGGGCGAGAGTGGCGCACGCGAGTGGAGTGGGTGGCGGCGAAGCGGAAGGGCGCGGAGGGGCAGAAGTCGATGGTCGTCACGTTGCCGATCAGCGGCTCCGCCGCTTTCCGCCGGAAAATCTGCGCCAAAACCCCGCTTCCGCAGTCTCCGCGGGCGCCGCCGCCTCATAGCGCTTCGGCGTGACTTTGAGAAAATCGCCCACCACCTGCTGGTCGCGCATGGCCGCGCGCGGCCTGTAGGTGGAGGTTTAAACGGACTATTAAGTTCGCGAATTAATCGAGCCACCGGACAAGGAGAGAGCAGGGGCGTGGCGTGTGCAGTGAGACGCGTAGGGAAGTGACGAACGCGACTGAGGTATGAACTGGTGTGATGCGGAAGCCAGGTGCGGCGGTACTGATGTTGAGAGCAGTGAAGGCCGACAGGCACAACGGAATGGAAGTTGGAAACCATCTTTTGCAGAGTTCATCGTTTGAAGTCAAATGAAAGTCAAAGCGTGTAGTTCAGCAAAGAAATAAGCCAGAAGGTTTTAGCTTATTTCCAGGAGTAAGTCCTTTCCAGAGTGGTTGAATTGATGGACATCTTCCCACAAAGTTACCTACTACACAACATTTCTAAGAATGTCTAAGAAAACTTGCAGCACACTTCCCCCCATTTCCTATCTAGTAGCATGGCATAGTATAGAGCTATCAGAGAGGACCCGGTGTCACGACCATTCCAGGAAAGATGTCTCTGATCAACTCTGCAACGTCTTCTGCGTCTGTTGCAATTGCCTGCAGCCACTTGAGCCCGTTGAGCCACTTGACACCAGCAGCAGTGATCTTGGCATCCCACACACCCAACTTCTCCAAGCGTTTCAAATTCCTCAGGTGCTTCATGCCAGAATCAGTCACTCCTGGAGGCAAGATGAGGATCTTGAGTGCAGCGAGAGAACTCAAGCGCTGCAGCCCGTCCTCCGTCACCCCAGTGTCGTTCAGTGTGAGAGATTCCAGTCCTGTCAGTTTCCCCACGTGCACCATGATCGCATTGGTGACCGCCGCACAGTCACCTAGGTGCAATCCACTTAGTGCTGTCATCCCCTGGAGCTTCGCTATTCCCGCATCCGTTACCTTGGTGTTGAACAAATCAAGTGCGCGGAGATTCTTCAGGCTGCCGATGCCTTCTAGAGCCGCATCTGTTGTGACCGTATTACGCAGATTCAGGTATGTCAGGCCCGTGAGAGCAAAGAGTCCCCTCACCCCTGCTTCAGTGAAGCCAGAAGAGTCGTTGAGGTTCAGGGTGGTTAGAGAGCTGAAGGTGGCGACTTTGACGAGAGCAGCGTCGCTGAGGCAGGAGATGCCGGTGAGGTCCATCCGAGTCGTGCTTGGGACTGCTGCGCTCCAAAGAGTCATCAGTGCCTGCAGCCGAAGGCAGCAGCAAAACTCAACACGGAAAGAGATTTGCGTGAGCAGCTGACATAAAGAGATATATGCAAGGTTCCTGCGATGAGAAGGCGGCTACACATGCAACCATGCGTACCACACTGGCTGCATGTGCTGCTGGCACAAACTGCTCTATCATGCAAGAAAGTGGGAACTGGTAAGATGACAAAAAAGGAGCCGACCATCCGCATTATCAAGTCCATCCGCGCACTCACCTCCCACATCTTGCTTCCACTAGCGCTCGCATTCTCCACCGCTTCCACTAGCGCCATCAGCCTCTGCAGATCAGTCTTTGTGTCGCGCGCTCCATGATTCTTCCGCCCCTTCGCTTCGCCATCCTCTTCCGCCTCATCCCGCTTCTCAACAACGGCACCACCATCGGTAAACGGCGGAGGCCCAACTCCCACAGCGGCATCTGCCATCTCCTCCTCCTTGCACGCCTCGTCCCTCTTCCGCCTCTTCCCCTCGTGCCTCTCCGCCTCCGCATGTTCCCCCGCGCTGCCCTCGCTGCGGTCGGCGCGGCTCTTCTCCGCACGGCCGTCTTTGAGTGCGGCAAGTGCCAGCTCAAGGTCGTTGATGCGCGCCGCCGTCGCCTTCACGTCCGCCACCTCCGCCGCATGTCGTTCCGCCGCTTCCTTCAATTGCGCAAGCTCCGCCTTCAGTGCGCCCATCTCCCCGCGCATCTCACTCGCCGCGTCCCGCGCCTCCCCCCTCGCCGCTTCCAACCGCACCTTCACCTCCTCCACTTCAAGTGCAACAACAATGCTTTCCCGCGCGCCTTTTGGCAGCTGCGCGCCAATACCCTCCGCTGCCTCTCCCGACGCACTCCCTTGTCCCGCTCCCTCCCCCTCACTCTTCTCCGCCGAAGCGCCCGCCGCCGCGATCCCCTTGAGGAGGGCCATGGCGCGGCGCATTTCCGCCACGTCGCGCTGCATGGCAGCCATGGCGTCGCCCTGCTCCCTCAGCTTCGCCTCCAACGCCGCCACGCGCACCTCACGCCGCCCGCCATCTCCCCCACCTGCACCTTCAGCACCATGCTGTTCAGCATCTCCTTCAGCCTCACCTCCATGTCCCGCGCTGATGTTGCCGTTGCCATTTCGTTGTTGCCACCGTCAGGCTCTTCGCGGTAGAGTGCTGTCTGGCTCTATGCTCTACAAAGAATGCACGTATAAGTACAGAAATCACTAGCTTAGATCAAGGTTTCACGTAATGGAGAGGGTAGAACTTCGACAAGGAAGCAGGTGCTGCATCGCGCTGGCGAGGGAAATGTGAAACAACTTCGATTGACTGGAGATTTTGTGCGTTGCTGGACGTGTGCACGTTGCTTTGCCAAACCGAAGCAGGAAATTCGAATTTGCGTATTCAAAATGAACGGTCAGATTCATGGCTCAGGCCCCCAAGGCAGTTCACGTGGGAAACTCGATGCGCCAAGTCCCAGCGCAATTGTGCTGGATTCGCTCGAAGGAACATTGAACGCTTATGTAAGGAATTTTCTCGATATTCCTTAGGGCGCGTAACTTTTTCCGTTTCCGTGAAAGGTCCGGATATTGCTTCAAACCGTCCGGACAGAGCTCCGTCCGGACGCTTGGGACTCAGGTCCGGACGACAGCCCGTCCGGACCACACATATGGAACATTTTGTATTTCCGAAAAAATCACTGATGTAACAAGCATTACAAACATCGTACATTACTCGCCACAAAAACTCCGCGGCCTCATATTGGTTAAAAGCTTTAACCACATCGCCCGCCAATGAAAGCGCATGCAAAACGGACGGTCCGAAATGCTGTCCGGACGGTGTCAGCAAGGTAGAACGGTCCATCTGGTGACAGAAAAGTGACAGATTCCGTCCGGTCGCTTACGACGTCGCGCGGGGTCTCACGATGTTGTCCACGAGGTGTCACGAAAATGGTAACCCTACAAAAGTCCGGATTGGGACTCCGTCCGGACGATGGAAAGCAAAAAAGTTACGCGCCCTTAGCGCGCCCTGCAACATCGCGTACAGCAGCAGCCGTTGTTGGCCCGTTACTGCTAACGGGGCTTCGCCGACTTCGTGCGCACTGTTTCACCAAACCTCGCACTGCTGGCCTGGCCGTGTCGGCCTACGCTTCGGGACTAGCCCAAGCCTCGCTTCCAGCATAGCACTAGCTAGCTCGCACGCACCGCGTTACCGTTTGCATGTTTCGCGTATAATTGTTCGCTCATGCCTTCGCTCACAGTTCGTACTCGTTCGACACCTTAGTGCAATCCTCACTACTTCGATTGATTGCACCCGTAACACTTGGTATTCAGAGCCTCTTTCTTTCGGACCGCGCATCTCCGCACCCAGGAAATCAACTTTTGATTTTTCACTCGAATGGACTCACGCACCTTAGCCCCTAGGAGCCGCTGTCCTCGCGTTCTCTCATAAACGCGTGCAGCCACGACTGCGCCTAGACTAAGCCGAGCCGACATCCCTCGTAATGGCTGAGCATATCGATGTCGCAACTCTCACGCAGGAGCACTTGAACGAACTGCTGCGGCAAATCCGCGAAAGCTCTGAAGAAATCGCGGCGCTGACGGCAGAACGCACGTCTCTGCAAAACGACATTGCAAGAGCCCAGCAAGCACAATCCCAAGCACCTGGCACTCCGATACAGCCCGCACCACAGACATCACAACACGGAAGTGTGGGACAACCCGCGAGCGCGGCCAGTGATGGCGTCGTCCGCCATGACGGAGACGACGACCACGGCACGACACATTCCGACGCGACAAATGCGGCCAGGGGTCAGCCTCGAGTCACGATTTCCGTGCCAGCCGGCGAGTCAACTCTACCGTCGCCGATGCCGCTGAAGCCGCAGCGTCCGCCGTGTTTTGACCCAAGTCAGCGGGGTGGTCCTACCGTTCAGGCGTGGCTCTTCACGTTGAATGTTTTCTTCGACGCGAACTACGTCTCGGGAGGATACGGCGAAGATTCGTTATGCCGTGTCGTTGCTGCGAGGACCCGCCATGGACTGGTGGCGTGTCATCGTCACGAAGCCGGTCGACTACGCGACACTACCGACACGGGAAGGACAAACCGGACCCTGGGCGCCATCGTATTTCGTGGAGGTGCCCTAGTATCGCACGTGGGACGCGTGGTGCGCAGGTCTGCGCGCTCGTTTCGAGCCAATTGCGTCATCGATCGCGGTGCGACAGAGGCTCCGCACTTGGCGCCAACTCGGTTCCGTCCAAGACTACACGAGCGGGTTTCTGGCGCTATGCGAGCAAGTAGGTTATATGCACGAGAGCGAACGCATCGACCGCTACATCGGCGGCCTGAAGCAGGACATCGCTCAGGAAATCCAGCTTCGCGGCGTCACCGATTTTCAGGAGATTCTCGCCATTAAGGAGAAACTCGATTTCTTCCGCCGACCGAGACCGGGGTCCTATGGAAGCAGCAATTGGGGACATCGGCCTCGTGGGACGAACGAGGGCGCTACGATACGTGCCGTCGCCGCGAATGCCGCTGTCGCACCGTTTAAAGGGCGCTGCTTTGCGTGCAAACGGCCGGGACACCGTAAGAGCGAATGCCCGGAAAACGCTAAGGGAAAGGGGGAAGCTGAGCAGCAGAAACAGACCAAGCAGCAGGGAAACGCTGGGAGTCAGTAGCAGACGGGCCCTCTACTGACAGGTCACGCCGCTCGCCCGACCCAGCCGACCCTCACCGAGTGATTGTGCCGGTTCACGCAATCGACCACACCCGGCCGAATAAGGAGGGTACTACGGTAGACAGCCCCATACTGCTTAGTGGGAAAATCGGGACCGACTTAGTTAAAATCTTCGTAGACAGAGGGGCCAGCCACAGCCTTATCAACACTGCCACAGCACGAAAATTGCGACTGCCACTGGACAGATGTTTACCTGAGATCGACGCAAGACTGGTCGGCGGCACGCCATTGGCGATACGGGAACGTGTGGACCGAGTTCGGATTCGATGCGGGGATAACTTTACGTTTAGCCAGGAAATGCTCGCAACGACCCTCGACGGAACCGACATTTTACTCGGGCGTGATTGGCTGCGACGACACAATCCGCGAATTGACTGGACGACGGGTGACTGCACTGTGCGAGTAAACGGTAACAACATTGCCTTACCTCGCTGGGGCTCGCCTGAGTCTTCGTCGGTGCGTGTCAACGCGATCACGATGAAACGCGCCGTAGCGGCAGGAGCTGACGTGTACGAGGTTGACATTCGGGAAGCCGAGGCAGCAGACAAAGGGGGGGATTTACAGAAACTGCTAGCCGACGTACCGAGTGATCTGGCAGCACTGTTGAAGCAGTACAGTGACATCTTCCCGGACGACCTACCGACGGGACTGCCACCTCAGCGACCGCACGACCACAGGATAGTACTAGAACCGGGAGCACAGCCAATAGTACAGCGACAGTTCCGACCGACCCAACCCGAACTGGACGAACTGCGGAAGCAGCTGGATTACCTGCTCGAGAAGGAGTTCATTCGCCCTAGTTCGTCACCCTTCGCAGCACCGATACTGTTCACGCCGAAAAAAGACAGGGGGTTTTCGCATGTGCATAGACTACGGAGCACTGAACAGGGTTACCATAAAATCCCGTTACCCCATCCCGCGAGCCGACGAACTGATCGACCAACTGCGCACAGCCCGGGTTTTTTCGAAAATCGACCTTCGGGGAGGTTACCACCAGATTCGCGTCAACCCACCCGACTGCCCTAAGACAGCCTTCTGAACACGCTACGGATCCTTCGAATACACCGTCATGCCTTTCGGACTAACCAACGCCCCCGCCACCTTTCAAATGACCATGAATGAAGCCTTCCGCCCATTTTTAGATAAGTGCGTCATCGTGTACCTTGATGACATACTGATTTACAGCCCCGACAGAGCACAGCACTTACAGAACATCGAAGTAGTTTTTAAGATACTGAGTGAGAACTGCCTACTGATAAAAGCGTCTAAATGTGAGTTTTTACAGGACCGACTGGAGTTTTTGGGACACATTATTTCAGCCGCAGGAGTTGAAATAGACCCGAAAAAAATCGCGACGATTCAAGCGTGGCACGCGCCGACCAACTTGACCGAGTTGCAGAGTTTTCTGGGGTTCGTCAACTACGTGCGCCGGTTCGTCCCCGACATGGCGAAGCTGACTGCCCCGTTGACCGACCTGCTGAGGAAGGGGGTTGAGTATACGTGGGGGGAGAAAGAGCAAGCTGCCTTCTCGGCCCTCAAAAATATTTTGTGCTCACCGCCCGTGCTTCACATCGCAGATCCGCACCGTCCGTTCGAACTGGTCACCGACGCTAGCGACATCGCTGTGGGAGCAGTACTGTTACAGGACTTTGGGAACGACCTTCAGCCAATCGCGTACGAGTCCCGCAAGCTTCACCCGCCCGAACGCAACTACACGATACACGACCGCGAGATGCTGACGATCGTGCACGCGTTCAAGGTGTGGCGATGTTACCTCACGGGAGCAGACATGACAGTACGGACAGACCACCGATCACTACAGTACCTTCGCGCCCATCCGAGTCTCAACCCACGACAGATCCGCTGGTTGGACTATCTGGAGTCCAACTTCCACTACACGGTCACGTACAAAAAAGGCGCATCCAACTGTCAGATTTATATGACAAAGCTACTGTAGGCTATAGTGGGGTAGCACATATGGGGTACAGTTTTCTAGGGTTTGCAGTTTGTACCCAACTTTCCCTTAGTCATTTTCATTCCTCGTTTCTTCTCATGGTATCGAGCAGGTTCCCTAGTGGGAACGATTCCTAGGGCCCACCACCACGAAATTTGTTTTTCCTGCCCGGAGCGCGCTTCGCTCAGGCCCGAGTCACGCCCTGTGTGCTCTCCCTACCGTCGCGCCCTCGCTAGGCCCCTCACGGCCCCGTCGCGTCGCCCTTAGCGGCCCCCTCACGGCTCGTCGCGCCGCCCCTTACGGCCCTTCGTGCCGCCCTTACGGCCCGTCGCGCCGCCCTTACGGCCCCTCGTGCCGCCCCTTACGGCCCCTCGCGCCGTCCCTTACGGCCCCTCGCGCGGCCCCTTACGCCCCTTACGGCCCCTCTCGCGGCCCCTCACGGCCCCCTACGGCTCGTCGCCGCCCTCCGCGGCCCTTCCACCTACCTGTGCGGCCCCGCCACCTACCTGTGCGGCCCCGCCACCTACCTGCGGCCCCGCCACCTACTAGCGGCCCCGCCACCTACCTGCGGCCCCGCCACCTACCAGCGGCCCCGCCACCTACCCGCGGCCCCGCCACCTACCTGTGCTGGCCCCGCCACCTACCTGCGGCCCCGCCACCTACCAGCGGCCCCGCCACCTACCTGCGGCCCCGCCACCTACTAGCGGCCCCGCCACCTACCTGCGGCCCCGCCGCCTCCTCTCAGCGGCCTCTCCGCTTCCTCCCAGCGGCCCCGGACGCCGCCCTCTCAGCGGCCCCGCCGCGCCGCCAAGCAGCCGAGCCGCCCAGCCGCCGAGCCGCCCAGCAGCCGAGCCGCCCGAGCCGCCGAGCCGCCCAGCAGCCGAGCCGCCGAGCCGCCCAGCAGCCGACCCGCCGAGCCGCCCAGCAGCCACGCCGCCGAGCCGCCCTGCAGCCGAGCCGCCGAGCTGCCCAGCAGCCGAGCCATCCGAGCCGCCCTGTCCGGTAAGAGCAGCGCCTCTTTCACAGCACTGCCCTCACCCTACTGTTTGCGCTGCTAGTCTACTGCGGTCATGGCTACCCCTAGTGTCCTCGCTTTTGACGCTGAGGGTCGGGCCATTGACTTTGATGTCTGGATAGATGACCTGCAGCTTTTCTTACAGTGCGACAGAGCAGACGGCCTCTCCCTCTTTGACCTCACTTCTGGTGCCTCCCCTGCCCCCGCTGCTGATGCTGACGCCACTGTTCGCTCACAGTGGGCCACGCGCGATGCTGCTGCACGTCTTGCTGTGCGTCGCCACCTGCCTACCTCTGAGCGTGCGCACTTTAGCCAGTACAAGAGTGCTCACACCTTGTACGACGCTGTAGTTGCGCGCTACTCCTCCCCTTCCACTGCTGCACTGAGCCGCCTCATACTACCGTACCTCTTCCCTGACCTTGCTGCCTTTCCCACAGTCGCTGGCCTCATTACGCACCTCCGCACTAGTGACACTCGCTACCGTGCTGCGCTTCCTGCTGAGTTCTGCGCCAAGAACCCCCCCCCCATGTACATCACCCTCTACTACATAGTCACCCGGCTCCCTGACTCCCTTCGCGTAGTCAGGGACCACTTCCTCTCAGTTTGCCCCACCACTCTCACCGTTGACCTCCTCGAGAAGTCCCTCCTAGCAACAAAGAAGAGCATAGTCGCTGTAGGAGCCTCTCGTGGTGACCCTCGCACCCCCATCTTTGAGGGGTGTTCCCCCTCCCCCCTTTTGCCCTCTGTTGCCTCTGCTGCTGCGGCCGACCTCGTTGGGCTTGAGTCGGTCGGTGCGGCGTCTACCCCTAGCGGGAGACGCCGCCCTGGCAAGGGCAAGGGGGGCAGGGGCACTGGAGGAGCTAGCGGGGGCGGTGGAGGCGGCGGTGGAGGCAGTGGAGGGGGTGGGGGTGGCGGTGGGGGTGGTGGTGGGGGTGGAGGTGTCGGTGGCGGCGGTGGAGGCGGAGGCGGCGGCGGTGGTGGCGGTGGGAGCGGAGGTAGCGGCGGTGGAGGAGGCGGCGGCGGAGGAGGTGGAGCTGGTCGGGGTGGCGCTGCGCAGAGGGTCGGCTCCGGTGGTGGTCAGCGCCAGCAGCAGCAGCAGCAGCAGCAGCGCACTCGTGACATCCCCCCCCCTCAGCAGCTCCGTGAGTGGTACGCTGCACGCCAGCGAGGTGGGGGTACTGGTCCGTGCACCTACGTCCTCCGCACCGGCGACCGCGCGGGTGACCAGTGCGGGGGTGCGCACTCCACCCAGCGCTGCTTTGGCCGCCTGACGGACGCTTGGCGTCACCAGTTCCCTGAGGCCACTGAGATCCCCCGCTGGGGTGAGCTGTCTAGGGCGGGTGTCGCTGTCTTTGACCTTGACTTTGATGCTATTCTTGCTGCTATGTATACTGTGACTATTAGTGATGAGGGTGACTGTTACCGGTGTTTTCCGCCCGACCCGGGCATTGAGACTGCTGCTCTAGGTACTGGTGAGGCTGCTGCTCTAGGTGCTAGCGAGGCTGCTGCTCTAGGTGCGTCTGCTCCCTCAGGTGCTGGTGAGTCTGCTCTCTCAGGTTCTGCGTCGGCTTCGGCCTCCCACACCTTCACCCTTGACTCGGGGGCTTCTCGCTCCTTCTTTCGAGACCGCAC
Source organism: Closterium sp. Naga37s-1 (assembly GCA_947471745.1). Taxonomy (NCBI): domain Eukaryota; kingdom Viridiplantae; phylum Streptophyta; class Zygnematophyceae; order Desmidiales; family Closteriaceae; genus Closterium; species Closterium sp. Naga37s-1. The sequence goes on along the minus strand of CANJKZ010000037.1, from coordinate 49,727 downwards.
CACACTCACGCCGCTTGGCCGGCCAGTTGCGGTCTCTCTGGCAGACCCCTCTGGGGGTCCTGTCCTTGCTCACTTCTCCACTGTCCTCCCGTGTCCGGCGGCCCCCTCTGGCACCCTGTCTGGTCTTTACCTCCCCTCGTTCTCTACGAACTTGGTGAGTGGTGCTGACCTACAGGATGCGGGGGTTCACCAGTTCACTCCTGCGAGTCAGCGGGTGACCCACTGCACGGACGCTCGGACTGGCCGACACCTGGCCACGTTTACCCGTCGGCCGGGGTCGAGCCTGTACACCCTGACCACTGCGTCTCCTCCAGTCACTGCGTCTGGTCAGGTAGTTGCGTCGGGTCAGGTGTTTGCTGCAGCGTCCAGGTCTGGTCCTGAGTCTGCCCCCTGTTCGTGTCGCCTCCTGTCTCACGAGACTCTCCTCTGGCACCACCGCCTTGGTCACCCCTCCCTGCTTCGTCTCCGAGGCATGGCCTCCCGTGTCCTTGTCTTTGTCCCCTATGTCGAGGGGCGGCAGCGGGCTGCCCCTCACTCCTCCCAGTTTCCTCCGACAGAGGCCCCGCTGCAGACGCTTCACATGGATGTGTGGGGCCCGGCCCGCGTCCTTGGACAGGGTCACGAGCGCTACTTCCTGCTGGTGGTTGACGACTACTCGCGTTACACCACAGTCTTCCCCTTGCGCAGCAAGGGTGATGTCACTGAGGTGTTGATCGACTGGATCCGCGCAGCTCGTCTCCAGCTCAGGCAGAGCTTCGGCTCGGACTTTCCTGTTCTGCGTCTGCACTCTGACAGAGGTGGAGAGTTCTCCTCTGGCCTTCTGCGAGCCTACTGTCGTGCGCGAGGCATCCGCCAGACCTTCACGCTTCCGGACTCTCCACAGCAAAATGGGATTGCTGAGCGCCGCATTGGCATGGTCATGGACGTCGCCCGTACGTCCATGATGCATGCGGCTGCCCCCCATTTTCTGTGGCCGTTTGCGGTTCGGTACGCGGCGCATCAGATCAACCTTCACCCTAGGGTCTCCAGGCCGGAGACCTCCCCAGCTTTGCTGTGGACGGGGAAGGTTGGCGATGCGTCTGCGTTCCGTGTCTGGGGATCTCGGGCGTTTGTCCGTAACTTGTCTGCGGACAAGATGTCCCCTCGTGCTGCTCCTTGCGTCTTCCTTGGCTTCCCCCCTGACGCGCCAGGGTGGCAGTTCTACCACCCCACCTCTCGCCGTGTTCTGTCCTCCCAGGACGTCACGTTTGACGAGTCGGTCCCCTACTACCGCCTCTTCCCCTACCGCACTCCGTCCCTCCCCCCACCACCGCTCTTCCTTGTGCCAGGTCCCCCCCCGGTAGACCCCCTCCCCCCTCAGGGTCCTGCCCCTTCAGGTGTGTCCCAGGTAGACGCAGTCGAGCCTGTCGAGGTTACTGGTGACTCTGGTGCTGCTGAGGGTGCTGAGCCTGGGGGTGCTGATGCTGGGGGTGCTGAGCGTGTGGGTGCTACGCCTGGGGGTGCTGAGCCTGAGGGTGCTACTACTGGGGGTGCTGAGCCTGGGGGTGCTGAGCCTGGGGGTGCTACTACTGGGGGTGCTGAGCCTGAGGGTGCTACTACTGGGGGTGCTGAGCCTGGGGGTGCTGAGCCTGGAGGTGCTACTACTGGAGGTGCTGAGCCTGGGGGTGCTGAGCCTGGGGGTGCTGAGCCTGGGGGTGCTACGCCTGGAGGTGCTGGGCCTGGGGGTGTGGAGCCTGAGGGAGCTGGGCCTGCTTGTGTGGCGTCTGGCGGTGCTGAGCCTGGAGGTTCTCCGGGTGCTTCGTCTCGGCGGGAGCCACTCTCTCCACACGAGCTGCGCGAGTGGTTTGCCCGGCGCTGGAGGCGTGCTGCTGGTGCTGGAGGTTCTTCGGCTACTAAGGGTGCTGGTGCCGCGGGTCCCGGAGGTGCTCGTACTGGGAGTACTGGAGCTGCTGGGCCTACGGGTACGACTGGAGCTGGAGCTGCTGAGGGTGTTGACGCTGAGGCTACTGCTGTCGGTCCTGGAGGCGGTCCTGCTGGGGGTGCTACTGGTGCTGCTGGAGGTACTGGAGCTGGAGGTGCTGCTGGCGCTGGTGCTGCCGCTGGGGGTACTGGTGCTGTCCCTGCTGTGTCTGGAGTCGCCGCGCGGCCTCGGCCGTACTTCGTTTCGCTCCTTCAGCAGGTTCTTGGTCTCCCGCCTTCTACTGGTCCTCCTCCCCCCTTAGAGTGTCCACAGCCTGTCCTGTCACAGTTACAGTTACAGCCGGCCTCCCCACTGCCCGCTCCTTCTCCCTACACTGGTCCTACTGGAGGTCTTGCTGAGCGTCGTGAGCCTGCGTCGCGTCCTGCGTCGCCTGTCCGTACTGCTCGCGCTAGTGGTCGTGGTTCGCGTCAGCGTCCTCCTCCTGTCCCTGGCACGCACCGGATGTCTCTGCGTCCGTCCACTGCTCCTCTGCGTGCCCCTTTGCCTTCTCCTCCTGAGTCCTCTCTTCCTGCTCTTCCTGACCCGGAGTCGGACTCTCTTCGTGCTGCCAGTCCTACTGTCACGCGTTTCCTTGCTACTGTCGTCACTGACCCTTCCTTTGCGTCCACTGCTGCGTCTGCCCTAGTTGCTGAGCTCGTCGACTTTGCTGCTCGCTGTCGTCTAGACTACGCTGCTTCTTGTCGCTGAGTCTGAGTCTGTCTGTCCTCCGTCCGTCGGGGGTGAGTGTGCCCTTGGCACGGACGTCCTTGAGGACAGGCAGGAGGAGTTCCAGTGTTTGGCTGCTGCTTCACCTCATCTCGTGTCCGTACTGCTTACCCCTGAGGGAGACCCGGATGCACTTGACATCCCGACTCCGCGCTCTTACGCGGAGGCGATAGAGGGTCCCTACTCCTCCCAGTGGCAGGCAGCTATGGACACAGAGATGGCTTCCTGGAAGTCCACAGGCACCTACGTTGACGAGGTTCCCCCGCCTGGGGCGAACATCGTCAGTGGCATGTGGATTTTCAGGGTGAAGCGGCCGCCGGGTTCTCCGCCTGTCTTCAAGGCGCGTTACGTGGCTCGTGGCTTCAGTCAGCGGCAGGGAGTTGACTACTTTCAGACCTTCTCTCCCACCCCGAAGATGACCACTCTTCGGGTAATGCTGCACATTGCTGCTCACCGCGACTACGAGCTGCACTCTCTTGACTTCAGCACTGCTTTCTTGCAGGGCAGCCTGCACGAGGAGATCTGGCTGCGTCGCCCACCTGGCTTCACTGGGTCTTTTCCTCCTGGCACCCAGTGGAGCCTCCGGCGGCCAGTCTACGGTCTCCGCCAGGCACCGCGTGAGTGGCACGACACATTGAGGACTACACTTGCGGCTCTTGGGTTTGCTCCCTCTACTGCCGACCCGTCGCTGTTTCTGCGCACCGACACTTCTTTGCCGCCGTTCTACATCCTCGTGTACGTCGACGACTTGGTCTTTGCCACAGCTGACACTGCTGGACTTGCCCACGTGAAGTCCGAGCTGCAGAAGAGACACACGTGCACAGACCTGGGTGAACTGCGCAGCTACCTTGGCTTGCAGATCACCCGGGACAGAGCACGCCGCACCATTACCCTGACTCAGTCACACATGGTGCAGCAGGTCCTTCAGCGCTTCGGCTTCACGTACTCCTCGCCTCAGGCCACTCCTCTGCCTACTCGCCACTCGCTCTCAGCTCTGCCTTCGGATGAGTCCGTAGAGTCGAGTGGCCCGTACCCAGAGCTTGTTGGCTGCCTCATGTACCTGATGACCTGCACACGACCTGACCTTGCATACCCTCTTAGCATTCTCGCACGCTATGTTGCTCCTGGGAGACACAGACCGGAGCACATGGCTGCAGCAAAGAGGGTGTTGCGCTACTTGTGCAGTACGTCGGGCATGGGGCTTGTGCTTGGAGGGCAGAGTCCAGTGGTCCTCACTGGGCACGCAGACGCTTCTTGGGCTGACGACCAGGCTACGCAGCGGTCGTCACAGGGTTACACCTTCAGCCTTGGTTCCGGCTCTGTTTCGTGGCGGGCTACCCGCTCGTCTTCTGTTCTCGGCTCCAGTTGTGAGGCTGAGATCTACGCCGGGGCCATGGCTGCACAGGAGCTTCGCTGGCTCACCTACCTGCTGACTGACCTCGGAGAGCCGCCTCGTTCTCCTCCAGTGCTGTACGTAGACAACAAGGCCATGCTGGCCTTGTGTCGAGAGCAGAGACTGGAGCACAGAACGAAGCACATTGCTCTCCGCTACTTCCTTGCTCGTGAGCTACAGCAGCGTGGTCAGCTGCGGCTTGCGTACGTGGCCTCTCAGGCCAACACTGCTGATATCTTCACCAAGGCACTTGCGCCTTGTGATCATCAGCGTTTCTGTACTCAGCTGGGCCTTGTGCCTACCTTGCCTCACTTGCTCACCCCTTGACCTTGTTTGTACGGTTGCATATATATATACACCTGCTCTTGCTTGTCTAGCCTTATATATATATGTAATCCTGCATGTGAACTGGCCTTGTGGCCTTGAACCTGTGCTCGGAATGTGTGGTGACTTTGTGATCCACCCTGAGCTTGCTTTGCTTTGCTTGACTGGTCTTGTGACCCCTTGTTCTCCCCCACTTTGCCTATGGGGGTGTGTCAGATTTATATGACAAAGCTACTGTAGGCTATAGTGGGGTAGCACATATGGGGTACAGTTTTCTAGGGTTTGTAGTTTGTACCCAACTTTCCCTTAGTCATTTTCATTCCTCGTTTCTTCTCACCAACATCGCCGACGCACTCACCCGCCCCACGGCCCAACTCCACGCCATCCTACTCGCCCAGACCATCCCACTGTTAACAGGCCTATTCACCCACGGATACAGTACCGACCCATTTTTCACGACCGGAAATTCATAGCAACTAGTAGAGGCCAGAGGAGTCTATTACGTAAAAACAGGCACCAACCGCATCTGGGTACCTGCGTACTCACTACTGAGGGAACTGTTATTGCAGAAGGCACACGAAGGGATTACCTCAGGACACTTCGGGGTAGAAAAAACGCGACAGCAACTGCAGTGGTATTACTACTGGCCACAGCTGTTGACCGACGTACAGCACCACGTGGGCTCGTGTCCTACGTGTCAGGTGATGAAGAGCTCGCGAAAAAGAAAGGCGGGTCAGTTGCAGCCGATTCCACCGCCTGAGCGCGCCTGGCAGCAGGTTACCATGGATTTCGTCACGGGGTTACCTTCGAACCTTGGGGGTAACGACGCGGTTATGGTCGTCGTTGACAGGTTGACGAAAATGGCACACTTCGCTGCGTGCAAGAAATCGATCTCAGCCGAAGAAACCGCTCGACTGTTCATCGCAGCCGTCGTTCGATTGCACGGGATACCAGCCGCGATAATCAGCGGCCGCGACACGAAGTTCACCAGCAATTTCTGGAAAAACCTCTGGGAACAGTTCGGGACGAGGCTACAGTTCAGCTCGTCGTACCACCCCGAGACCGACGGTCAAACGGAGCGGACGAATCAGACGATGGAGCAGTTGATTCGTGCCACGTGCGACGTCCCGACCACTTGGGAGCAGCAGTTGCCGCTGATCGAGTTCGCGTATAACAACGTCACGTCAGCGACGACGTAGCAGTCCCCCTTCTACCTGAACTACGGGCAAAACCCTACAGTGCCCATGACGCCGAGTCCGGACAACCCAACACCACGCACACAGCAATTCGCCGAAATTCTGCAAGCTGCCCGCACCAGAGCCGCAGAAGCAATTAAAAAGGCCAATGTCATCGCTAAGCGCAACGCTGACCGCCACCGCCGCCCAGTCACATACCAGTCAAGAGACTACGTACTGCTCGACACACAGAACTTAAGACTACCCGTCGTACCGAAATTACGACCCCGCTACTGTGGACCATTCCAAATCAGCCACATGATTACCCCAGTGACAGCCCACCTAATGTTGCCGACGGACTGGTACGTCAGCCCCTCATTCCACGTCAGCCTGCTTCGCCCATATATCCCAACCACAAGCCAGCTGCCTCATCACCGCCCGCCATCCATGACTCGCCCTGCATCGGAGCCGATCATCGAACCCGAAAAAATCATGAGCCATCGGATTCGACACCCCACGGGAATCAAGAGGATTGAATTCTTTGTTCGCTGGAAGGACCGCACGCCAACTGAAGATAGCTGGGTGCCCCTGGCCAACATCGAAAACCACCCTGCCCTGCAAGTGTACCTGAGGAGCCAGAGTTTTTGCGATATACACGCACTCGCGTAGCGGTGGGGGCTACTTGAGGGGGGGGGGGGGGGGGGGGGGGTAGTGTAAGGAATTTTCTCGATATTCCTTAGCGCGCCCTGCAACACCGCGTACAGCAACAGCCGTTGTTCGCCCGTTACTGCTAACGGGGCTTCGCCGACTTCGCGCGCACTGTTTCACCAAACCTCGCACTGCTGGCCTGGCCGCGTCGGCCTACGCTTCGGGACTAGCCCGAGCCTCGCTTCCAGCATAGCACTAGCTAGCTCGCACGCACCGCGTTACCGTTTGCATGTTTCGCGTATAAATGTTTGCTCATGCATTCGCTCACAGTTTGTACTCGTTTGACACCTTAGTGCAGTCCTCACTACTTCGATTGATTGCACCCAGGGCCTCAGATATCAGGAAAAAAACCCTGAAATTCCTGATTTTGGCAGTCAAAATTTTACCTACCCTGAAAAGTCAGTGTTCTGTTTTTTGTGAGACTGATATTTCAGCCTTTTTTTATCGGCCACACTGAAATTTCATTTTTTTTTTCCCCAAGTACACTGATGCTACTACGTTGTAACGAAACCAACGCTGAAAGCGATTCTTACCTGTGCCGTGTGGATTTGACCGCAATTACAGGGAATCGAAGATACCCTGTATGTAAGCACCCCGTGGCGGGACCAATCTTTGAAATTTTGCCTCAGGTGCACGTTGCGAGGTGTTTTGGTGGCGCGACGTCTCACCCCATTGGGCTGTTTCGCTGCTGCATACTGTGTTGGCCAATCCGAACGTGCCCACCATGTGGTGCTGGAGGGCTGCCAAGGTTCCTGCCCCGTACCCATCACCTGCGACGCGTTAGAATTGGGTTGTGCTGGCAAGCAACGTGCCATCCTTCTTGACGTCGTGGTGTGGATGCTTCAACGCCGGCCAGCCCATGCACCGTGTCCGCCATCCAGGGGCCCCTTCTTCTTCATCCTTTACATCAGATGCAGGGTTTCCCTCTTTCATCCTAGTGTACCAAGAGGCAGCCAGCCGTGGCCTGTGCTGAGCCCGTGCAATCCCTTGCATCTGCTCTGCAGTCGTCACTAGGTTAGATGTGAGGCCGTCCCCGCTGTTTACCATGGCGGATCAGCTTGACGGCACGGAAACAAACGTCGAACGCGGCGGGGATGTGCAGCGCCAACCGCCGGTACACCGTTCTGAAGCTGTTACTGGCCTCGACTTGTTGTTTTCGGGCTTAGGGCAAGCTACCGTCACTGAGAAGCCCTCAGAACTCGAGCCACCAGACAAGATCCCGTTCGAGCACATCGATGAGGAGGCGCTGTGTCCATCCCCGACTGCGCAAGTCATCGAGCAGGACAGCTCACCGCCTCCAGCAGAAAAAACCGCTCCCGAACCAGTGGCCAAGAAAACCGGCCGATACATGCAGTCAACGCTGCCATGGTTTACAAAAGGCGCAGACGACGGAGCTACCATGCCTTCGCCAGCCGACCAACGGTCGTCGCCCGTGACCGCCAAAACGCCGGAGTCGCCATCAATTCCTGGTCCTTCAAAACAGTCCGGAAGCGACGCGATTTACGCCGAGGCCCTGTTTAAGTATAAGACCGAGTGGCTCGACAGGTTTTCGTGGCTTATTCTCTTGCGGCAGTCTGACGGTCTCCCTGCTTTCAAGTGCTCTATCTGTACCGAGCATGCAGGTTATGCTGGAAAATGCGGTAAAGGCGGGAAGGGCGCCACGGACGTACAGACGCAAGCGTTCAAGCGGCATGCTGCAACAACCAAGCACAAGGAGGCTGTCAAGAACAAGGAGAAGCTTCTTGCTGAAGCAAGCCGGCAGCCGCGTATCAACGGCGACAACCTTGCTCGTGACACCGAGAAGGAGCGCGTCATCAAGCTGTGCGACTCCCTCCTCTTCGTGACCAAGCAAGATGCACCCATAGAATTATGGGTGCACCTGGTTCGCTACCTCGCGGAGCAGAAGGTGCCGGGATTCCCCGCGAAAGGATACGGAACGTACTATACAACGTGAGTAACCGCATAATCATCATGTACTTGCTGGTTTGTTTGTTTAACATTTGTGCTCGCTCTAACATTGACTCACATGCGCCACAGGTACGGCTTTGGGCAACTAACACAGTCGATTGCGACGTGGTTACACACAACACAACTCCAGCACATCCTCGCAAGCCCGTACATCGGTCTTACATGTGACGAGAGCACGGACAGATGTAGGGGAAAACACATGATTATTTTCGTTACCTTCATCCGTGAGAACCGCCCGGTCACCGAGTTTCTTGCCCTGCTGACTGTGGAGAAGTGCGACGCAGCATCTCTCCTCTCAGTGTTTCTGTCCCACCTGCAGGCCCTCGGCATCGAGCTTGCCAAGATCTCTGGTATAAGCACCGATGGGGCGAAGGTGATGATGGGAAGCAAGAACGGCCTTGTCGTTGGACTTCGCCTCCGCATACCGCATCTTGTATCAAGCCACTGCATAGCCCACAGGTACGTTTATGGTTGATCCTGCTTATCCTGCTTATCTGTAACATTCTATGCAGTAACCAGGTGTTTCAATCTGTGTTGTGTTATGCCTGTAGGGAGGCGCTCGCGGCAAAAGATGTAGCAGAGGCCCTTCCCGAGTTCGACATGGTCGACGCGCTGATTCGTCAGGTCGCCGAGCATCTCGGCCGTTCCGGCCCCTGGCACCAACGATTTCTGGAGCTTCAAGAAGTGTTCACGGCTATGAACCTGGAGCTCCAGGGGATTCATCAAGTCCGCTGGCTCTCCAGGGGTGACGCCGTTCTGCGTCTGGTGGCCGTCTTCCCCGCGCTCATCGTCATGCTGTATGAGTGGGACGATACTCTGTACGGGCTCGCCACCAGCTACAGGTTTCATTTTCTCTTGTACTTCCTTGCAGACGTGCTCGAGCAGCTGAACATCTCGAACAAGGCATTCCAGCAGCGAGAGGTGAGCGGGTTGTCTTGCCTTTATGTTTCAGCTTCTGCTGCACCTATCATGATGTCTAGTAACTTGTTTGCGTGGCTACTGTGTGTGAGAAATCTGCCCCTGGGCCACTGACGTTTTGTCCCTGTGTGTTGTTTCTATCCGCCCCACACAGCTTGACTTCGCAGCTGTCCATGCGCAGATCAGGAGAATCGTGTCTTACCTCGAGACCCGCTACGTCGACTGCGGCGACGATTTTGGCGGCGGGTTGAGCGCGCGCCTGTCCCTGTTCATCATGAAGTACGGGCCAGACAGTGACAAACCCGAGGTGACGGTGCAAGGGGTGGACTCTGACGGTCGGCCCACCAAACACAAGTTCAAACTGCATGAGAACCCAAGCAAGGACTACCCGACTCTGGGAAGCCACGACGCCTGCGTCGATCTCTGCACGTCATTTGCCGAGACGCTCGTACGAAACCTCAGCAAGAGGTTTGAAGACTTGGACTCCCTTGTGGGAGTGAGGTTGTTCACGCCCGATGAGTACCCGCTTGAGAGAACGGATCGCCACAAGCAGTGTCTCGAGTGGCTCATGTCACTCATCACGCTGTTCAGGGCACGGGAGACAGACTACATCCTCCCTGGTACGTGCACGTCCTAAACCCTTGGTGTTCATGAGTCTCCTTGTTCGTCAGTATGAACATTAATCTGCATGCACTTGCCTGCCAAGCCGATCAATCTCACTGACAGTCTCTTTCTTGTTTTGTCTGGCAGGGATCGACAAACGCCGGGCGATCGAAGAACTACGTGCCTTTTGCCCCATCCTTGCAGGTGCCCCGAAAACCGAGAGAAGCTTCCATGCCGGCCTAACGGCGATGCTGAAGACAAGCGACTGGACGACTAGCTACCCCAACCTCGTGCGTCTCTGGGTGGCTGTCGCCGTGCTGCCGCTGAGCACTGTGGAGTGTGAGCGCAGGTTTTCCCGCCAGCATATCATCAAATCGTGGCAGCGTGGGAGCCTCAAAGACGCCCGCCTTGAAGATCTCGTCACCATGTCGCTCCTCGAGCACACCCCCGACTACAACGAAGTGGTGCAGATCTGGCGCAGCTACAAGAAGCGCCGACCCTTTGGCAATGTGGCAGCAGCTCCAGCAAGAGAGGGGCAGGGCAGTGGCAGGGGAAAGGAGGCACTTGAGGAGTGGGAAGAAGAACCTAAGGCTCAAGGTCAGGGGAGTGATGATCATGATGATGTCTCTGATTCTGATGATGATGCATGCATGACTCCTATTAAATGACTGCAACTGCAGCTCTGTTATTCTACGCTAGGCGAGACTTTTTATTTAGCATTCAAACTTCACATCATAATAGAATAGAGACAGACAGAGTTTTAGCGGAAGGTACACTGATGCATCAGGCTTTTTAGAAACGCAACACTGACTTTTCAGGTTTTTTTTTTTTCCAGAACACTGACCATCAGAGTTTACACCAGGGCCTCAGATTCGTTTTGGCGTAGGCTGACTGGTCAACCTTAGGAGTGTGTTCATGGCTGATCTGTCAGTGTTGTTGTTTAAAAAAAAACTGACTTTTCAGGGTGTATATTAAAAAAAAAACTGAACGATCAGCGTCACTATTTGGTGAAGACTGAACCATTTCAAACAAGTTCTGCATTGATATAACAAACGTTTACAGGAAATCTAATTAAACATATCCTCATCCTCTTCATCATCATCACCCTCTTCACTATCACTAGAGCCTAAAGAGAGCGCCGCGGCCAGCGACGACCGCCGCCATGCTAGCTTCACGGGCAGACCGCGGCCCGTGAGGCACCATGGCGACGGGGGAAAGAGACAATCGGCGAGGCGAGGGGAAGGCGAGGCTGCGCGACGAGGGGAATGCGGGACGACTGGAGGCTGCAGGGAACGACGCGGAAGTTTGGCTCTGCGAGGGGAAAGGAAAGGGAGCAGAAAAGAAATATCTCTATCCTAAATCGTACTTACCTATTGGGCATACTGGTGTGTTGCTGCCGCACTGATGGGCTGCAGAGGAGAGCTGCAGAGGGATGCGGGTGGAGAAAATACGGAGAGGAATACGGGAAGCACGAGGGAGTGAAAGCGGAATCGCGGTTCCCTCTATCCCTCGCAACTCCCTCTCCCACGCAGCTAACTATCTCCCTCGCAGCTCACTCTCTCCGTCTCAGCCTGATCAAACGGAAACGAGGGAACCAAATGCGGGGGGCGATGAGGAGTAACGAGAAACAAATGTCTGTAGATTCGTACCTACTAAGATGGCGTTGCTGCTGAGCTGAGCTCACGGGCTGAAAAGGAGTGGGTATTCCCGTCAAGGAATATGCACGAACGAGAAGTGCAGCTCACGGGCTCACGGATCATCGTACAGCGACGACCAGCTGCGACGCCAGCTTCGCTGGCGAACGCGGCCCGCACGGCGCCATGGCGACGGGGGGAAAGGGAAGCGTGGCGCAGCGAGGGGAAGGTGAGGCTGCGCGATGAGGGAATGACGCTAGGCGAGAAATACACCTGTAGAGTAGAAGAAGAACCACTTCTACTCTACAGGTGTCCAGTACAAGTGCCTTGCATCTCCAAGTGGAGGGACGAGAGGGAGGGGCTGCTGCGAGCGATGCAGGCGCCGAGAGTGGGGAGATGCTCAGAGCGAGAAAAGCGAAGGTGAAGGGAGTGAAGATCCAGGTGGGTGAGAAAGAAGCGGACGGTCTGCGACCAGTGGGGGTTTCATCTACAGTTGGTACAGGAAAGAAGAATCTCTACCGTATCCTTGAGCCAAGACACCTTCGCGAGAAGACAGCAGTGGAGTGAAAGTTCGTGAATGACCATTCCCGAATGCGTTGGCAAGGAATCTTGCCATTTCGGCGTGATTGACGGAGGGACGGTCGAACCGGTGTACCTAGACATCCGGAATTCAGGGCACCTACGCTAATCTCCATTACAGGGATTTCAGCCAACCCCTTCGTTACAACTCTGATGAGACAGCGTACACGACAGGAAAAAAGCTGATATTTCAGCACATACAGATTTAAAAACCCTGAAATTTCAGCAAACACACTTAAAAAAAAGCTGCCACAACAGCCCCACTATTCTCCCACCACTGAAATCACAGCCTTTTTACCCCTAATCAGCCTTTTTTCGCTGACTTCTGAGGGCCTGGTTTACACACAGGAGGACCCTGATGGGTTGACGACCCTAAAAGTGAATCTGAGGCCCTGATTGCACCCGTAACAGCTTATAATAATAAACTTCATCACCAGAATATTCTGCTACAACAACGTTTGACACCCTTCTCGATCTTTTGATGTCGCACATTTACTTCACCAACATGGCATTCCCCTTGGGTTTAATTTGGAGAGGCCAGCACCGATTGGTACATATTGTACCGAGGAAAACATGTAGGAAAATTTATTTCATGCTTCTTACGTTACAAGCCTCCAATTATTCATCCCACCCGCTATCTTACAACATCTCTTTCTCCAAAACTTTCTGCAATCCCTCTCAACACCTCCACAATCCTGCTCATATTCCCCAGGCCCATTCTCGAGGGCACCTCCCCCTGACACAGCAGCAGATGGTAATCCAACCCACACGCATCCGCCAGCCGATGGAACACTGCATACTCGCTCCCCTGCGCCCCCTGCGGCCGCAACTCCAGCACCACGGCACGGGGCGGCATGAAAACCATGTGGTTGAGCAGCGGAGCGTGCGGGGCCACAAACACGCGCGCGCGGTTGAACGTGCGCTTCACTGTCACCAGGTCTAAAGCGGCTGAGCCCCCCACTGTGCGCAGGCGGCGGGCTCCGAATGCTTCCACGAGGGCGAGATGCAGCTCTGCTAGCTCCTCCGCTGTGCCCGCTCCTGGCCGCTTGCCCCACACCACCACCCAGTCGTCTGTTGCCTCCACTGCCGCTGCTGCCGCTGCTGCTGCTGCGTCTGCTTCTGAAGGTGCTCGGAGAGTGAAGTCTGGATTGAAAATGGGGAAGCCATTGCTGCAGTGGGAGGCGGGATGGGGAGGAAGCAGTGGGAGAGTCAGGTGAGGGTATAGACAGATGGAATAGGAAAGGTAAGGAGGATGGATTAGTAAACGAACCGGAAATTCAGGTCAGAACTGGGGTGCGCAAGCAGAGAGAAGCAAGAGGTTGAGGAGGGAAAGAGGACGGTGGGGGGAGAGGCAAGCGAATGGAAACAAAAAAAAGTAAACGAGAGAGAAACACAGTGTGTGTATGTGTGTGAATAAGCAGGAGAGGGAGAGAGGAAAAACGTGAGGGAACTAGAGGTGAGGTGCAGGTACAGAGGAGTGAGGAGTGAGGAGGGAGGAGGGAGCAGCGGAGGAGGCGGGAGGGCGGAAGGAGGAGCGGAGATGGGCGAGGGAGCGTACGGCGGCAGCAGGTAGTGGTGGCGGAGTGTCTGCCAGAGAGCTCGGCTGGGCTTGTGGCAGCGCTGGTGCACCGGCTGTAGGAGAATGTCTGTGGGGAAAGGGGATGGAGAGGCGAGAGAGGGGGGGAGGAAGGGGTGCTGAAGTAGAAGCAGTTGGTACACTATTTACCCCCTTGCACACCGATACCACATGCGAGACAACAAGCGAGAGAAGATCACAAGGACAAGCACGAATATCTACGTATGCGACATGGCATGGAGGTGGAGATTGGCAGGCACGGTGACACAAGCACGCACCAACGAGCACCACATCATGGCCTCTCAGCTCTCGCACGTCCATGAGCCCAAAGTCCACGCCAGTCACCTCCGCCCCCAGCAGCAGCAGCGCCCCCTCCTGCGACGAATGCACCCCCTCCCCTTCCCCCTCCCCCCCTCGCCCTCCCTTCCCCCCAAAAAACCCCGACAGCCCCTTCCTTTTCCCCCTCCCCCTGCCCCTCTCCCCCCACCCACCACCACCCCCCGCGTCCCCATCCCCCTCCCCAGCGGTGCCGACGAGGAAGGACATGAGGGGCATGGCGGCGAGGGAGGAGTGCAGGGCGAGCAGCAGCGGCAGGTAGTGCACCAGGGCGTCGCTGGCGTGCAGGGCGTGGGGGAGCGCCAGGTTCACCGCCAGGGGTAGGTGCAGGTTGGGGCGGGGGACCGACGCCCGCGTGTACGGCTGTTGTTGTTGGCGCTGCTGCTGCTGCTGGTACTGCTCTTGGTGGTGTTGCACTTGACTGTCACTGGAGAGGTGGTGGTTGTTGCTTGGGTTGGCAGGGCTGGGGTGGTCGGAGGGAGCAGGGCAGGCGTTTGAGTGGAAGAGAGTGGTGCCGTTGAACACTCGCCCCCACGCGTCCACTCGCACACTCTCCAGCCGAAACACCTGCACACCGGGTGGGGGGGACAAGGAGGTGGAGGAGGGGAGAAGGAGGGGGAAGAGAGGAGAGGGGAGAGGGGAGAGGGGAGAGGGGAGAGGGGAGAGGGGAGAGGGGAGAGGGGAGAGGGGAGAGGGGAGAGGGGAGAGGGGAGAGGGGAGAGGGGAGAGGGGAGAGGGGAGAGGGGAGAGGGGAGAGGGGAGAGGGGAGAGGGGAGAGGGGAGAGGGGAGAGGGGGGAGGGGAGAGGGGAGAGGGGAGAGGGGAGAGGGGAGAGGGGAGAGGAGAGAGGGGAGAGGGGAGAGGGGAGAGGGGAGAGGGGAGAGGGGAGAGGGGAGAGGGGAGAGGGGAGAAGGGAGAGGGGAGAGGGGAGAGGGGAGAGGGAGGCATGGCATGGGGTTAGCGGGATAGAACGAGCAGTGTGGGAGGTCCGGGGGCAATGAGCTGCAAGCCCTATGTGCTGGACTTGCTGCCTGCCGTCCTGCTCACCATGCCGCTACCGCTACTGCAAACCAAACCATCCTCGCCATGCCTCACCACCTTTCTCCCTTTCCCATTTCCCGCTTTTTTTCTCCTGGCAATGGAACCGGCTGGCCATAACCCCTCCTCCCTCCCAGAGTCCTCTCCCGCCCTACGATCCATCATCGCCTCTCAGCTACTCCGTCCGTCCCTCCCCCACTCCCGCACCAACACGCCCCTCCGTCCCCTCTCACACTCTTTTCCTTGCCTTCCCCTCCACAACGCCATTCTCCCTCTGCTTCCGTCATCCGCCACTCCCCCTCAGAATCCACTCATGTCCAATTCCGTATCCCCATTGCTCACTGTCTCTCTCTGACCCTCCCACCCGACGCCCCCCTTTACACGCCCCATCCCCCCCTTCCCGCATCCCCACCTGGCTCATCCACTGCGGCAGCAGTTCAAAGTCCGCCTCATGCCCGCACAACGCACTGCGCGCCGCCGCTGCCACTGCCTTGCCTGCCGCCCGACTGCCACTGCTGCCACTGCCAGCACTGCCAGCACCGCCAACAGCAGTACCAGCTACAGCGGCACCAGCACCAGAAGCAGCAGCAGCAGCAGACGAGTTGGTGGCAGGGCCAGGCTGGAGGCGAGGGCAGGTGGAGGGCGTGCGGGGGCGGGCGAGCAAGGGGTCGTGCAGGCCTTTGATCCAACACGCCGCCACGCCACTCAACTCGCCCGCACAGTTGCCAAACACCGGACACTCCTCGCCCACACACACCCCCTCGCCCTCCCCGCCTCCCTTCACCCCCTCCCTGCTCCTGCTGCTGCTGCTGTTGCTTGCTTGCAGCGAGCAAGCAGATACTGCAGCTCTGGCGGCCTTGCGCCGTTTATACAAGTCCAGGTGCACGGGGGTCAGCGCTCCCCGCTTCGCCCTGCGCCGCCGCCACCACCCTCCCTTGCCACTAGACGCCTCACCACCGCCGCCCCCACCTGTCCTCTCGCTCCCGCCACTCCTCTCCCCTGCACCCACCCTCCCACTCTCGCCCCCGTTTCCAATGCTGCTGCTGTTGCTACTACTGCTGCTTGTCACTCCACTGCTGCCACCACCACCACCCCCCACAGCCTTCGCCCTTCCCGCATCTCCCCCAACTCCTGAACCTGCTTTCCCCGACTGTGCCCCTTCCAATTTGGAATCCCCGCTCTTAGCCCCACTGCCAGTCCCCCCTTTCCCCACAACCGCGCTTGCTGTTTCCCCGGACCCCTTGTCCTTCCCCGCGCCACTTGCGCCACTCTTCCCAGCTCCCGCATCTCCTCCGCCCGCCGCTGGCGGTTTCTTGCTCCCCCCCGCCCCCGCCTTCTTCTCCGCGCCCCCGCCCGCACCAATCTGCGCCGTTTTGTTTCCCCCCTTGCCGCCCCCCGGCTTCGCCTGCACCTGCGCCTGCGCCTGTGCCTTTAACTTGGCCGCGCGCTTCCGCGCGCGCCGCTTGCGCCCCCAGCGCTTGCCCAGGCGGTCGCGCGGAACGACGTGCGGGTGCGCGGTGAGTCCGATCTTCCACGGGAACACGTGCCTGTGCCGCTCCCACTTCACGAACCCCCGGTGGCGCGTCTCCGATATAAGCTCCTTCTGCTCCGCGAAACCCACTAAGAGCTGCAGCACGAGCACCCAATAGACGAACCCGAGAACAAGGCACAGCAGCAGCAGCCACGACCCGATCCGCCTACTGCCGCCGCCGCCGCCGCCGCCGCCGCCGCTGCCGCCGCTGCTAGGGCCCGGAAAGAAGAAGCGGAGCCACGAGTTGCGGGAGGAGCGGTGCGCGCCGGCGCCGTTGCGCGAGGAGGAGGTCTGCGGGGGGCCCTTGCGCTCCCTCATGGGGTGCTGCGCGCCACTGGGGGGTCTCTTGCGCTCCCCCCCTTACTGAATGCCTAACCTAGCCCCCTGCTGCGACGCCGCACGTGGCGCGGAACCCGGAAACGCGCGGGTGCTTGATACGCGTCTCATGGGTTGCTGTGCCGTCGATGATCTGACGTAACTTCTGTTCTGTATCGCCTTTGACTCATATCGAGGAGAATCTTCGCACGTTAATACTTAGGGCGTTGCGTCTATAGATGGCGAATGTCGGTTCACCAGGCTGGGTCAGGACTGAGCGACTGAGTCGTCACTTCACTACTTCAGGCGTTGATAGGTTGATAGGTCATCTCATCTGGCTTCTCCGGTGATTGGCCAGCACAACTCTAGGGAGAACCGACAATGCACAGTCCCATTGATAGTGAGGATTGCCATAATGAGGACGCGGCACCTTTTTTCAAATTTCCACGATCGATCCTCGCGGGGATCGATGTGTCGGGTCTACAGTATTTTGACGACGTCGCTAAAGGTCTGGTATCCTTTGTCGCCTATTTTCGTTTATGTACAGTAGATATGGCAGCAAAAAGGTGTCACCTGTGGCTCGCGATGTGCCTGCGCCCTCACATCGAACGTGAAATTGTGGAGACCGGGGCATTTTTGCCCCAGAAATTTGCGATCGTGTCACCTGAGGCTCGGTGTGTCCAGGCGATCGCAAAAGGCAGTTGGGCACACTGGTGTGCCCATCGATCGTGGCAGGATCGATGTGAGGCCCCGACCCTTCGATCGTGCCAATTTGAAAACAGGTGCCGCGTCCTGAGGGCGAAGTCAGGTTGCACAACTGCTGTAGGCTCACTGCGGTCAACTTCGTTTCGTCACGGTGAAAACGGTAAACCCTGCGACCGCTTTTTAACGTGCGGAACCGTCTTGAGCTAGAAATGTGCAACCTGGCTTCCCGAAAGGACGTTCTTTTGCGTTCTTTTGTGTTCTTTTGCGTTATATGGGCCATTCCTGAAAAGTTGGAATGACTGTTCGACCAACCGTTTTTTGTCGGATGTTCGAATAACGAATCGAAGTTTCAGCACCAGCTGGCAGAGCGAACTCACCTTCGACCATGTGCACATGCGAACTTGGACTTGCTAGGCTTCTAGAATTCGTCCCTACCAGCCCGTCACATTAGGAGCGAAATGGCAGAGCATCCTGGCGATAGCGACGCGAGTAGTGTTCTCGAGTCGCTCTCCAGACTCGCCTCCACTCCAAATCTCTGCTGCCCTTTTGTGTCCATCCTAGTACCGCGCTACCTCGGCTGGGTGTTTCACAGATCTGTCCTACGGATTGGTTGTCGCAACACGTACAAGTCCGTCAGTTCAGCAGTGCGAGTTAAACGAGACAGCTTTCCGGCGCAAACGGTATGGTGCTGACAGTGAAGAGGTAGGAGATGGCGGGCGGCGAGGGGGAGCGCGTAGCGGCGTTGGAGGCGAAGCTGAGAGAGCAGGGCGACGCCATGGCTGCCATGCAGCGCGACATGGCCCTCCTCAAGGGCATGGCGGAGGGGGCAGGAAAAGGGAGTGCGTCAGGAAAGGCAGCAGAGGGCATTGGCGCGCAGCAGCTGAAAGGCGCGCGGGGAAGAATTCTCACACCGTTGGAAATGGAGGAGGTGAAGGCGCAGGCAGAAGCGGCGAGAAAGGAAGCGAGTGAGATGCGCGGGGAGGTGGGCGCGCTGAAGGCGGAGCTTGCGCGGATGAGGGCTGCGGCGGAGCGGCAGGCGGCGGAGGTGGCGTACGTGAAGGCGACGGCGGAGCACTCGGAGGCGCGCATCAACGACGTCGAGCTGGCGCTCGCCGCCATCAAGGACGGCCGCCGCGCGGAGAAGATGTGCGAGGATCGCGAGGAGGACAGCGCGGGGAAGAGGCGGAAGAGGGAGGATGCGGGAAAGGAGGAGATGGCAGATGCTCCTGCGGGGGCTGGGCGCGTGCTTGCCGCTGCTGGCGATGTGCCTGAAGCCGAGCGGGATAAGGCGGAAAGGGAGGAGGGCGAAGCGGAGGAGGAGGAGAATGGTGCAGAGAACGAACAACCAGAGGATGAGGTGCAGGCACTGAGGGCGCGAGTGGAAGCGCTGGAGGACACGAACAACGGGGGAAGCAAGATCTGGGAGGTGAGTGTGTTCTCAATCCGTATGCGCCTGTTGGTCCGCCCTTGGTACAGCCAGCTCGTTACAGCCTGGTGCATACGCTCGACACTCATGACATGTGGGTATCGACTCCCTGTTCTCGTTAGGTCATGCTCAGCTGGCTGCTTGTCTGGCCTTGTTCCCCCGTGCGTGGGCTGCAGGAACTTATTGCAACCTGGGTCGAGGTTCTTCCAGGGAAGACTCGCACGGACCTCAGTGGCGCCTCTCTCCTCTCTGACGCTGCTCTCTCTCGACTTACCTCCTTGCACTCTCTCACGTGGCTCATCCTTCGAGAATCCATTGGCTTCACTGCAGAGAGGGTGACCCTGCTCTACTCCCTCACAGGTCTCACCTACTTGGATTTGTCGGCTACAGTCATAAGCGATGCCTCTCTTGAAGGCATTGGCAGCCTGAAGGCTCTTACCACACTTTGTCTTGGTAAGAGTAATATAACCGATGAGGGAATCAAGAGGCTCCTAGGGCTGCCACAGCTCATGTATCTGGATCTTTACGTGTGCCCGTCTATCACCTCCGCCAGCATGGTGGATGTGTGCAAACTGACAGCACTCACATCCCTCAGACTGGATGAGAGTGGGGTGACAGAGGATGGACTGAAGCACTTGACTGCGCTCACCTCACTGAAGCTCCTCACTCTGCCTCGAGGGGTGAGTGATTCCGGCATGAAGTACCCGAGGAACATGAAACTCCTGGAGACACTGGGACTGTTGCATGCTAATATTACTGCTGCTGGTGTCAGGTGGCTCAACGGGCTTAAAAGCCTCCAGGTGATTGGAACGGAAGCTGAAGATGTGGCGGGCTTGATCAGGGACAACTTTCCTGGAATGGTTGTTACAAAAGATTTTCTCTGATAGGAAGCATTTACCTTATGCCCCATGTCTGGTGGTGCCTACTGTATCTCAGGTGTGTCAAACGTATAGGATGCTAATTGTAGTTTATAAGAATGTGCGGTACAACCTGTTGGAAACAAGTAATTTAAGCGCCTCTATCGTGTCGAAGCACTAAGTGGTAAACGAAGCGAAGTACAGTGAAGCATCGGCGAGTCAACCCTCGGAGGTTGAACAACTGCTGGAGGTTACGCGAAAGTCAAACCTGCTGCTGCGACCTTTGACCTGACTAGTACAGCGCGACAACAAGGACAAACAACTGACTCGTTATTGAGCAGTTGCCCGAGTCGTCACTGTATCGAACCGCAACAGCAACAGTAAAACAGTTTGTTAAGAAATGAGGAAATGATTGACTAAGGGTAGGTTGGGTACAAGTCCAAACCTAGAAATGTGTTGTACCCCATATGTGCTACCCCACTATAGCCTACACAGGCTAAGTCATACAAGTCTGACACACCCCCATAGGCAAAGTGGGGGAGAACAAGGGGTCACAAGACCAGTCAAGCAAAGCAAAGCAAGCTCAGGGTGGATCACAACGTCACCACACATTCCGAGCACAAGTTCAAGGCCACAAGGCCAGTTCACATGCAAGATCATATATAAAGGTAAACAAGCAAGTGCAGGTATAGAAAGATCACAGTACAAGCAAGGTCAAGAAGTAAGCAAGTGAGGCCAAGTAGGCACAAGACCTAGCATCGTACAACAGCGCTGATGATCACAAGGCGGAAGTGCCTTGGTAAAGATATCAGCAGTGTTGGCCTGAGAGGCCACGTAAGCAAGGCACAGCTGACCACGCTGCTGCAGCTCACGAGCAAGAAAGTAGCGAAGAGCAATGTGCTTCGTTCTGTGCTCCAGTCTGTGCTCCCGACACAAGGCCAGCATGGCCTTGTTGTCTACGTACAGAACCGGAGGAGAACGAGGCGGCTCTCCTAGGTCAGTCAGCAGGTAGGTGAGCCAGCGTAGCTCCTGTGCAGCCATGGCCCCTGCGTAGATCTCAGCCTCACAGCTGGAGCCGAGAACAGAAGACGAGCTGGTAGACCGCCACGAAACAGAGCCGGAACCAAGGCTGAAGGTGTAACCCTGTGACGACCGCTGCGTAGCCTGGTCGTCAGCCCAAGAAGCGTCTGCGTGACCTGTGAGGACCACTGAACGCCGCCCTCCAAGCACTAGCCCCATGCCCGACGTACTGCACAAGTAGCGCAACACCCTCTTCGCTGCAACCATGTGCTCTGGTCGGTGTCTCCCAGGAGCAACATAGCGTGCCAAGATGCTAAGAGGGTATGCAAGGTCAGGTCGAGTGCAGGTCATCAGGTACATGAGGCAGCCAACAAGCTCTGGGTACGGGCCACTCGGCTCTACGGACTCATCCGAAGGCAGAGCTGAGAGCGAGTGGCGAGTAGACAGAGGAGTGGCCTGAGGCGAGGAGTACGTGAAGTCGAAGCGCTGAAGGACCTGCTGCACCATGTGTGACTGAGTCAGGGTAATGGTGCGCTGTGCTCTGTCCCGGGTGATCTGCAAGCCAAGGTAGCTGTGCAGTTCACCCAGGTCTGTGCACGTGTGTCTCTTCTGCAGCTCGTACTTCACGTGGGCGAGTCCAGTAGTGTCAGCAGTGGCAAAGACCAAGTCGTCGACGTACACGAGGATGTAGAACGGCGGCAAAGAGGTGTCGGTGCGCAGAAACAGCGACGGGTCGGCAGTAGAAGGAGCAAACCCAAGAGCCGCAAGTGTAGTCCTCAGTGTGTCGTGCCACTCACGGGGCGCCTGGCGGAGACCGTAGACTGGCCGTCGGAGGCTCCACTGGGTACCAGGAGGAAACGACCCAGTGAAGCCAGGTGGGCGGCGCAGCCAGATCTCCTCGTGCAGGCTGCCCTGCAAGAAAGCTGTGCCGAAGTCAAGAGAGTGAAGCTCGTAGTCGCGCTGAGCGGCTATGTGCAGCAGCACCCGAAGAGTGGTCATCTTTGGGGTGGGGGAGAAGGTCTGAAAGTAGTCAACTCCCTGCCGCTGACTGAAGCCTCGAGCCACGTAACGCGCCTTGAAGACAGGCGGAGAACCCGGCGGCCGCTTCACCCTGAAAATCCACATGTCACTGACGATGTTTGCCCCAGGTGGGGGAACCTCGTCGACGTAGGTGCCTGTGGACTTCCAGGAAGCCATCTCTGCGTCCATGGCTGACTGCCACTGTGAGGAGTAGGGACCCTCGATCGCCTCAGCGTACGATCGAGGAGTCGGGATGTCTAGTGCATCCGGGTCTCCCTCAGGGGCAATCAGCATGGACACGAGATGAGGCAAAGCAGCAGCAAAACACTGGAACTCCTCCTGCCTGTCCTCAAGGACGTCCGTGCTAAGAGCACACTCACCCCCGACGGACGGAGGACAGACAGACGCAGACTCAGCAACAAGACTAGAGGCGTAGTCTAGACGATAGTGAGCAGCGAAGTCGACAAGCTCAGCAACTAAGGCAGACGCAGCAGTGGACTCAAAGGAAGGGTCAGTGACGACAGTAGCAAGGAGACGCGTGATAGTAGGACTGGCAGCACGAAGGGAGTCCGACTCCGGGTCAGCAAGAGCAGGAAGAGAGGACTCGGGAGGAGAAGGCAAAGGGGCACGCAGCGGAGCAGTGGAAGGACGCAGAGACATCCGGTGCGTGCCGGGGACAGGCGGAGGACGCTGACCACTCGTGCGAGCAGCACGGACAGGAGACGCAGGACGAGACGCAGGCTCACGACGCTCCGTAAGACCTCCAGTAGGACCAGTGTAGGGAGAGGGAGCAGGCAGTGGGGAGGCTGGCTGTAACTGTGACTCGGACTGGACAGGCGGCGGACACTCTAAGAGAGGAGCAGGTCCAAGAGAGGACGGAAGACCAAGAACCTGCTCAAGGAGCGGAACGAAGTACGGCCGCGGCCGTGCAGTGCCCCCAGAACCAGCAGGAACAGCACCAGTACCCCCAACGGCAGCACCAGCGCCAGTAGCACCCCCAGCTCCAGCAGCGCCAACTCCAGCACCCTCAGAAGTACTAGCGCCAGCAGCACCTCCAGCTCCACTCGGACCACCAGAAGACGGAGCAGCTCCAGCTCCAGCACCTCCAGTAGCACCTACTCCAGCAGCAGGAGCACCCGCAGGCCCAGCAGCTCCAGTACCCCCGGTACGAGCACCTCCGGGACCCGTGGCACCAGCACCCTCAGCAGCAGTAGAACCGTCAACACCAGCAGTACCTCCAGCTCCAGCAGCACGGCTCCAGCGCCGAGCAAACCACTCGCGCAACTCCTGTGGAGAGAGCAGCTCCCTCCGGGACGAAGCACCCGAAGGACCTCCAGGCCCTGTACCGCCAGACGCCACACGAGCAGGCCCAGCACCCTCAGGCTCCGCACCCCCAGGCTCTACACCCCCAGTATCAGCACCCCAAGTCTCAGCACTCCCAGGCTCATCACCCCCAGAGTCAGCACCCCCAAGCTCAGGACCCCCAGACCCCGCACCCGCAGGCTCAGCACCCCCAGACCCCGCACCCGCAGGCTCAGCACCCCTAGCAGCACCAGAGTCAACAGCTACCTCGACAGGCTCGACTGCATCTACCTGGGACACACCTGAGGGGGCAGGACCCTGAGGGGGAAGGGGGTCTACCGGGGGGGGACCTGGCGCGAGGAAGAGCGGCGGCGGGGGGAGGGAGGCAGTGCGGTAGGGGAAGAGACGGTAGTACGGAACCGACTCGTCAAACGTGACGTCCTGGGAGGACAGAACACGTCGCGAGGTGGGGTGGTAGAACTGCCAACCTGGCGCGTCAGGGGGGAAGCCAAGGAAGAGACAGGGAACAGCACGGGGGGACAGCTTGTCCGCAGACAAGTCGCGGACAAACGCCCGAGATCCCCAGACACGGAACGCTGACGCATCGCCAACCTTCCCGGTCCACCGCAAAGCAGGGGAGGTCTCCGGCATGAAGACCCGGGGCTGAAGGTTGATCTGATGCGCCGCGTACCGAACCGCAAACGGCCACAGAAAATGGGGGGCAGCCGCATGGACCATGGACGTACGAGCGACGTCCATGACCATGCCAATGCAGCGCTCAGCAATCCCATTTTGCTGTGGAGAGGCCGGAAGCGTGAACGTCTGGCGGATGCCCTGTGCACGACAGAAGGCTCGCAGAAGGTCAGAGGAAAACTCACCGCCTCTGTCGGAGTGGAGACGCAGAACAGGAAAGTCCGAGCCGAAACTCTCTCTGAGCTGGAGACGAGCAGCGCGGATCCAGCCGATCAACACCTCAGTGACCGCACCCTTGCTGCGCAAGGGGAAGACTGTGGTGTAACGTGAGTAGGCGTCAACCACCAGCAGTAAGTAACGCTCGTGACCCTGTCCACGGACGCGGGCTGGGCCCCACACGTCCATGTGAAGCGTCTGCAGCGGAGCCTCTGTCGGAGGAAACTCGGAGGAGTGAGGAGCAGCACGCTGCCTCCCCTCGACACAGGGAACGCAGGTAGGGGCAGGCCCCGGAGGAAGAGGAGGGAGGGACCGGGGGAGACCAGAGACAAGGACACGGGAGGCCATGCCTCGGAGACGAGGCAGCGAGGGGTGACCAAGGCGGTGGTGCCAGAGGAGAGTCTGGTGAGACAGGAGACGACACGAGCAGGGGGCAGACGCAGGACCAGACCTGGACGCCGTAGCAGACACCTGACCCGACGCAGCTACCTGACCAGACGCAGAGACCGGAGGAGACTCAGTAGTCAGTGTGTACAGGCTCGACCCCGGTCGACGGGTAAACGTGGCCAAGTGTCGGCCCGTCTGAGCACACGTGCAGTGGGTCACTCGCTGACTCGCAGGAGTGAACTGGTCAACCCCCCCATCCTGTAGGTCAGCACCACTCACCAAGTTTGTAGAGAACGAGGGGAGGTAGAGACCTGACAGGGTGCCAGAAGGGGCCGCCGGACACGGTAAGACAGTGGAGAAGTGGGCAAGGACAGGACCCCCAGAGGGGTCTGCCAGGGAGACCGCAACTGGCCGACTAAGCGGCGTGAGTGTGGTGCGGTCTCGAAAGAAGGAGCGGGAAGCACCCGAGTCAAGGGTGAAGGTGTGGGAGGCCTGAGCCGACGTGGTACCTGAGAGAGCAGACTCCCCAGCACCTGGGGCAGCAGACTCACTAGCACCTAGAGCAGCAGCCTCACCAGCACCTAGAGCAGCAGTCCCAATGCCCGGGTCAGGCGGAACACACAGGTAACAGTCACCCTCATCACTAGTAGACACATCATACATGGCAGCAAGAATAGCATCATAATCAAGATCAAAGATAGCAACCACCGACTTTTGCAGCTCTCCCCAGCGAGGGATCTCAGTGGCGTCAGGGAACTGGAGACGCCAGGCGTCCGTCAGGCGGCCGAAGCAGCGCTGGGTGGGGTGCGGGCCCCCGCACTGCTCACCCGTACGGTCGCCGGTACGCAGGACGTAGGTACAGGGACCAGCTCCCCCACCCCGCTGACGCGAAGCGTACCTCTCACGAAGCTGCTGGGGAGTGCGCTGCTGCTGCTGGCGCTGACCACCACCGGAGCCGCCCCTCTGCGCAGAGCCGCCCCGACCAGTCCCACCGCTGCCGCCGCCACCTCCACCGCCGCCGCCACCTCCGCCTCCTCCGCTCCCACCACCACCGCCGCCGCCTCCTCCGCCTCCACTGCCGCCACCGACGCCCCCACCCCCGCCACCACTCCCACCACCACCCCCACCCCCTCCACCGCCTCCACCGCCACCTCCACCGCCCCCGCCAGCTCCTCCAGCACCCTTGCCCCCCTTGCCCTTGCCGGTGCGGCGTCTCCCGCTAGGGGCAGACGCAGCTCCGACCGACTCGAGGCCAACGAGGTCGGCTGCAGCAGCAGAGGCAACAGAGGGCAGGAGGGGGGAGGGGGAACACCCCTCAAAGAAGGGAGTACGAGGGTCACCACGAGAGGCTCCTACAGCGACTACGCTCTTCTCAGCTGCCAGGAGGCGCTCCTCGAGGAGGTCAACGGTGAGTGTGGTGGGGCAAACAGAGAGGAAGTGGTCCCTAACCGAGCGAAGGGAGTCAGGGAGCCGGGTGACTATGTAGTAGAGGGTGATGTACATGGGGGGGGGGGTTCTTGGTGCAGAACTCAGCAGGGAGCGCAGCGCGGTAGCGAGTGTCACTAGTGCGAAGGTGCGTAACTAGGTCAGCGATTGTGGAAAAGGCGGCGAGGTCAGGGAACTGGTACGGCAGCATGAGGCGACTAAGAGCAGCAGTGGCAGGGGAAGAGTAGCGTGCAACTACAGCGTCGTACAGGGTCTTAGCGCTCTTATACTGACCAAAGTGCGCGCGCTCAGAGGACGGCAAGTGAATACGAACAGCAAGACGGGCAGCAGCATCACGTGTGGCCCACTGTGAGCGAACAGTGCTGTCAGCATCGGCAGGAGGGGCAGGAGAGGCGCCAGACGTGAGATCGAACAGGGAGAGACCATCTGTCCTATCGCACTGTAGGAAAAGCTGTAGGTCATCGACCCAGACCTCAAAGTCGACAGCCCGACCCTCAGCATCAAAAGTGAGAACATTAGGAGCAGCCATGGCAGCAGTGGCAGCAGCAGGCTAGCAGTAAGAGCAGGGCGGTGGTAGAGGCGCTGCTCAGGAGTGCTCTTACCAGGGCGGGTAGGTAGGGGCCCGCAGGTGGTGAGGCAGGGCCGAGGCGCGCCGGCAGGGACAGGGCCGCAACAGTGGCGGCGGCGGCGGCGACAGCGGCTGTGGCGGTGGCTGCGGCTCGACAGTTGTGGAGGCTGCTGCTGTAGTCAACGGCCGCGGCGACCGGGGCCTCGGCTGTGGCTGTTGCGGCGGCTGCTGTCTCGGCTACGGCGGCGGCGGCTGCGGCTTCGGGAGCGGCAGCGGCGGCGGCGGTCGGCAGCAGAGGCGGCTGCAGTCGGCAGCGGCGGTGGCTGCAGCGGTAGAGGTGGCCGCTGCTGCTGCTGGGACCGGGGAGGGGCCGCGTAGGGCGGCGACGGAGCTGCGAAGGGGCCACGAGGGGCCGAGAAGAGCGGGGACGGGGCCGCAACGGGCGGCGACGGGGCCGCGAAGGGCGGCGACGGAGCCGCGAAGGGCGGCGACGGGGCCGCAACGGGCGGCGACGGGGCCGCGAGGGGCGGCGACGGAGCCGCTAGGGGCGGCGATGGGGCCGCGAAGGGCGGCGACGGGGCCGTAACGGGCGGCGACGGGGCCGCGAGGGGCGGAAACGTAGCCGCGAGGGGCGGCGACGGGGCCGCTAGGGGCGGCGACGGGGCCGCGAAGGGTGGCGACGGCGCCGCTAGGGGTGGCGACGGGGCCGCGAGGGGCGGCGACGGGCCGCGAAGGGCGGCGACGGGGCCGCTAGGGGTGGCGCGAGGGGCCGTAAGAGGGGCCTCTAGGAGGGGGCGACGGGCCGCTAAGGGCAGGGGACGCGACGAGAGGGCGGCCCACGGGGCGCGTCTCGGGCAGGGGCGACTCGCGCTCCGGTCAGATTTTTTTTTTTCGATTTTCAGTGGTGGGCCCTAGGAATCGTTCCCACTAGGGAACCTGCTCTATACCATGTGAAGAAATGAGGAAATGATTGACTAAGGGAAGGTTGGGTACAAGTACAAACCTAGAAATGTGTTGTACCCCATATGTGCTACCCCACTATAGCCTACACAGGCTAAGTCATACAAGTCTGACACAGTTATTAGCTATACCAGGTATGCAGTAATGCGTGTTCCCATGTATGTTCTCCATCATTCCCTCAGATGGTGTCGTTCATCTGCAGCAACCAATCGCACGATACCGCTTCATCACGACGGATGACGCCGTTCGGTTGCATCCTTTCTTTCTGCTCCCCCTGCCTATTGGCAACCCTTGGTGAGTAGGTCTTCCCCTTATGCTCCTTGACTCCATATCCCACTCCTGTGCCACCAGATACACTCCACACCCCACCCCCCCCCCCCACCCATATGCTTGTAGTGATCCGCGTACACAGCTACAAGCACATGAGTGAGTGTGGAGTTAGGTGATGCCATGTTGTGCAGCACCATTCAAGGTGGCCGCACAGGTGAGCACAACTCCAGAATCATTGACTTGGCGATCATCAGCAGATGGTACGCCCGTTCCTGCACATCCCACATTGTTTTCAGCATCATCGTCTTCAACCTCCTTCTGTACAATCTCTCCTGCTGCAGGGAAGTCATCTGCTGCAGCATCTCCGCTTCGTTGGGTTGCATCAACTTCATCAGCTCCATGTAAGTCTTGTTTTACAGGGTCTGCTCCATCGACTCCCGAATCCATCGTGAACCGTTTTCCTTCTCCCTCTGAAGTCCACACCGCAACGTGGGGTGAGACTTCATCCGAGGTATCGTCATGTGTCGGCTTCCGCACGATGCAGGCTTTATGTGCCATGCGGTACTGAACAGATGCGTGTGCAAAACGCGCGCTCAAGTGCACTCCAGGTGTGCGGAAAACCGTGCTCCCATGTGCGTTCAAGTGCACACCAGGTGTGCGGGACAGTGTAACCCCTTCATGACCATGCTTCTTTGATGATGCATCATCACGGGACTGACCAGGATCACATGCGGATGTAAGTGCATGCTCATACTGCACCACGAGCACTCCATCCACGTTCTTGGCAAGTCCAATCCGCACGTACGCCTCTCCATCAGTCATGGTGATCTCGGTGTCTCCATTAGTAATGGTATTGATGCGCGCTCCCTTTTTCAGCAGCTGACAATAGGAGAGCAGGTTACTCTTCAAGCCAGGTACGTAGAGGACGTCAGTGTACCGAACTGTTGTCCCATCAGGTGCCGTTGCTCTGATCGTTCCCGTCATCGTGCTGTGCAATCGGCTCCCATCAGCAAGCTCCACGTATACAGATTCGTCCAGCTCCTTTAACTCTTCAAACCAGCGCTTGTCCGAGGTCATGTGCTGGCTGCATCCACAGTCCAGCAACCATGATGACTCTTTAGCTGGTGGTAAGGTAGCTTGTGACGATCCCACCGCTGCAATGCATGTAACAGTACGTTGCTTGTCTTCCCCGGCTGCCCCTTGCTGTTTTGACACATCGTTGTCACGCTTGGGGCTGCCACTCCTTCGTGGGAAGAACAAACGGCTGTCGCTGGTGTGCGGTTTTGCCTTTCCGCGGGTATGCGGTTCCGACCCTGGTGGTGTCCAGCCAGGGGGTGCCTTGGTACACTTGAAGAAGGGGTGGCCGACCTCCTTGCAGTACCAACACACAAGAGGTGAGCGACCCGCACTTCCTTCCTTGCCTTGCATTTTCTCCCCAGCGAACTCTTCCTTGTACTCGGTGCTGCCCTTAATAGTTGGAGAAGGTGAGCGATCTCTACGTGCTTGTTCAGCCATGCGAGGTGGACGCCGTGTCAGATTTATATGACATAGCTACCGTAGGCTATAGTGGGGTGGCACATATGGGGTACAGTTTTCTAGGGTTTGCTTTTTGTACCCAACTTTCACTTAGTCATTTCATTCCTCGTTTCTTCTCATGGTATCGAGCAGGTTCCCTAGTGGGAACGATTCCTAGGGCCCACTACCACGATTTTTTTTTTTTCCTGCCCGGAGCGCGTTTTGCTCCGGCCCGAGTCGCGCCGCCCCTACGGCCCTTCGCGCCGCCCTTTAGGCCCGTCGCGCCCGTCGCGCCCGTCGCGCCCATCGCCACCTTACGCGGCCCCGCCACCTACCTTCACGGCCCCGCCACCTACCTGTGCGGCCCCGCCACCTACCTCCGCGGCCCCGCCACCTACCTGTGCGGCCCCGCCTCCTACCTTCGCGGCCCCGCCACCTAACTGTGCGGCCCCGCCACCTACCTCCGCGGCCCCGCCACCTACCTGTGCGGCCCCGCCACCTACCTTCGCGGCCCCGCCACCTCACTGTGCGGCCCCGCCACCTACCTCCGCAGCCCCGCCACCTACCTGTGTGGCCCCGCCACCTACCTTCGCGGCCCCGCCACTTGCCTGTGCGGCCCCGCCATCTACCAGCGGCCCCGCCACCTACATGCGGCCCCGCCACCTACTAGCGGCCCCGCCACCTACCTGCGGCCCCGCCACCTACCTTTGCGGCCCCGCCGCCTCCTCTCAGCGGCCCCGCCGCCTCCTCCCAGCGGCCCCGGACGCCGCCGTCTCAGCGGCCCCGCCGAGCCACCCAGCAGCCAAGCCGCCCAGCCGCCGAGCCGCCCAGCAGCCGAGCCGCCCAGCAGCCGAGCCGCCCAGCAGCCGAGCCGCCCAGCAGCCGAGCCGCCCAGCAGCCGAGCCGCCGAGCCGCCCAGCAGCCGAGCCGCCGAGCCGCCCAGCAGCCGAGCCGCCGAGCCGCCCAGCAACCGAGCCGCCGAGCCGCCCTACAGCCGAGCCACCCGAGCCGCCCTGTCCGGTAAGAGCAGCGCCCCTTTCACAGCACTGCCCTCACCCTACTGTTTGCGCTGCTAGTCTACTGCTGTCATGGCTACCCCCAGTGTCCTCGCTTTTGACGCTGAGGGTCGGGCCATTGACTTTGACGTCTGGATAGATGACCTGCAGCTTTTCTTACAGTGCGACAGGGCAGACGGCCTCTCCCTCTTTGACCTCACTTCTGGTGCCTCTCCTGCCCCCGCTGCTGCTGCTGACGCCACTGTTCGCTCCCAGTGGGCCACGCGCGATGCTGCTGCACGTCTTGCTGTGCGTCGCCACCTACCTACCTCTGAGCGTGCGCACTTTAGCCAGTACAAGAGTGCTCAGACCTTGTACGACGCTGTAGTTGCGCGCTACTCCTCCCCTGCCACTGCTGCACTTAGCCGCCTCATGCTACCGTACCTCTTCCCTGACCTTGCTGCCTTTCCCACAGTCGCTGACCTCATTACGCACCTCCGCACTAGTGACACTCGCTACCGCGCTGCGCTTCCTGCAGAGTTCTGCGCCAAGAACCCCCCCCCCCCACGTACATCACCCTCTACTACATAGTCACCCGGCTCCCTGACTCCCTTCGCGTAGTCAGGGACCACTTCCTCTCTGTTTGCCCCACCACTCTCACCGTTGACCTCCTCGAGAAGTCCCTCCTAGCAGCAGAGAAGAGCATAGTAGCTGTAGGAGCCTCTCGTGGTGACCCTCGCACCCCCATCTTTGAGGGGTGTTCCCCCTCCCCCCTTTTGCCCTCTGTTGCCTCTGCTGCTGCGGCCGACCTCGTTGGGCTTGAGTCGGTCGGTGCGGCGTCTACCCCTAGCGGGAGACGCCGCCCTGGCAAGGACAAGGGGGGCAGGGGCACTGGAGGAGCTAGCGGGGGCGGTGGAGGCGGCGGTGGAGGCGGTGGAGGGGGTGGGGGTGGCGGTGGGGGTGGTGGCGGGGGTGGAGGAGTCGGTAATGGCAGTGGAGGCGGAGGCGGCGGCGGCGGTGGCGGTGGGAGCGGAGGTGGCGGCGGTGGAGGAGGAGGCGGCGGAGGAGGTGGAGCTGGTCGGGGTGGCGCTGCGCAGAGAGTCGGCTCCGGTGGTGGTCAGCGCCAGCAGTAGCAGCAGCAGCAGCAGCGCACTCGTGACATCCCCTCCCCTCAGCAGCTCCGTGAGTGGTACGCTGCACGCCAGAGGGGTGGGGGTACTGGTCCGTGCACCTACGTCCTCCGCACCGGCGACCGCGCGGGTGAGCAGTGCGGGGGTGCGCACTCCACCCAGCGCTGCTTTGGCCGCCTGACGGACGCTTGGCGTCACCAGTTCCCTGAGGCCACTGAGATCCCCCGCTGGGGTGAGCTGTCTAGGGCGGGTGTGGCTGTCTTTGACCTTGACTTTGATGCTATTCTTGCTGCCATGTATACTGTGACTATTAGTGATGAGGGTGACTGTTACCGGTGTTTTCCGCCCGACCCGGGCATTGAGACTGCTGCTCTAGGTACTGGTGAGGCTGCTGCTCTAGGTGCTAGCGAGGCTGCTGCTCTAGGTGCGTCTGCTCCCTCAGGTGCTGGTGAGTCTGCTCTCTCAGGTTCTGCGTCGGCCTCGGCCTCCCACACCTTCACCCTTGACTCGGGGGCTTCTCGCTCCTTCTTTCGAGACCGCACCACACTCACGCCGCTTGGCCGGCCAGTTGCGGTCTCTCTGGCAGACCCCTCTGGGGGTCCTGTTCTTGCTCACTTCTCCACTGTCCTCCCGTGTCCGGCGGCCCCCTCTGGCACCCTGTCTGGTCTTTACCTCCCCTCGTTCTCTACGAACTTGGTGAGTGGTGCTGACCTACAGGATGCGGGGGTTCACCAGTTCACTCCTGGGAGTCAGCGGGTGACCCACTGCACGGACGCTCGGACTGGCCGACACCTGGCCACGTTTACCCGTCGGCCGGGGTCGAGCCTGTACACCCTGACCACTGCGTCTCCTCCAGTCACTGCGTCTGGTCAGGTAGCTGCGTCAGGTCAGGTGTTTGCTGCAGCGTCCAGGTCTGGTCCTGAGTCTGCCCCCTGTTCGTGTCGCCTCCTGTCTCACGAGACTCTCCTCTGGCACCACCGCCTTGGTCACCCCTCCCTGCTTCGTCTCCGAGGCATGGCCTCCCGTGTCCTTGTCTCTGGTCTTCCCCGGTCCCTCCCTCTCCTTCCTTCGGGGCCTGGTGGTGGTTGACGACTACTCGCGTTACACCACAGTCTTCCCCTTGCGCAGCAAGGGTGATGTCACTGAGGTGTTGATCGACTGGATCCGCGCAGCTCGTCTCCAGCTCAGGCAGAGCTTCGGTTCGGACTTTCCTGTTCTGCGTCTGCACTCTGACAGAGGTGGAGAGTTCTCCTCTGGCCTTCTGCGAGCCTACTGTCGAGCACGAGGCATCCGCCAGACCTTCACGCTTCCGGACTCTCCACAGCAAAATGGGATTGCTGAGCGCCGCATTGGCATGGTCATGGACGTCGCCCGTACGTCCATGATGCATGCGGCTGCCCCCCATTTTCTGTGGCCGTTTGCGGTTCTGTACGCGGCGCATCAGATCAACCTTCACCCTAGGGTCTCCAGACCGGAGACCTCCCCTGCTTTGCTGTGGACGGGGAAGGTTGGCGATGCGTCTGCGTTCCGTGTCTGGGGATCTCGGGCGTTTGTCCGTAACTTGTCTGCGGACAAGCTGTCCCCTCGTGCTGCTCCTTGCGTCTTCCTTGGCTTCCCCCCTGACGCGCCAGGGTGGCAGTTCTACCACCCCACCTCTCGCCATGTTCTGTCCTCCCAGGACGTCACGTTTGACGAGTCGGTCCCCTACTACCGCCTCTTCCCCTACCGCACTCCGTCCCTCCCCCCACCACCGCTCTTCCTTGTGCCAGGTCCCCCCCCGGTAGACCCCCTCCCCTCTCAGGGTCCTGCCCCTTCAGGTGTGTCCCAGGTAGACGCAGTCGAGCCTGTCGAGGTTACTGGTGACTCTGGTGCTGCTGAGGGTGCTGAGCCTGGGGGTGCTGACTCTGGGGGTGCTGAGCGTGTGGGTGCTACGCCTGGGGGTGCTGAGCCTGAGGGTGCTACTACTGGGGGTGCTGAGCCTGGGGGTGCTGAGCCTGGGGGTGCTACTACTGGGGGTGCTGAGCCTGAGGGTGCTACTACTGGGGGTGCTGAGCCTGGGGGTGCTGAGCCTGGAGGTGCTACTACTGGAGGTGCTGAGCCTGGGGGTGCTGAGCCTGGGGGTGCTGAGCCTGGGGGTGCTACGCCTGGAGGTGCTGGGCCTGGGGGTGTGGAGCCTGAGGGAGCTGGGCCTGCTTGTGTGGCGTCTGGCGGTGCTGAGCCTGGAGGTTCTCCGGGTGCTTCGTCTCGGCGGGAGCCACTCTCTCCACAGGAGCTGCGCGAGTGGTTTGCCCGGCGCTGGAGGCGTGCTGCTGGAGCTGGAGGTTCTTCGGCTACTGAGGGTGCTGGTGCCGCGGGTCCCGGAGGTGCTCGTACTGGGAGTACTGGAGCTGCTGGGCCTGCGGGTACGACTGGAGCTGGAGCTGCTGAGGGTGTTGACGCTGAGGCTACTGCTGTCGGTCCTGGAGGCGGGCCTGCTGGGGGTGCTACTGGTGCTGCTGGAGGTACTGGAGCTGGAGTTGCTGCTGGCGCTGGTGCTGCCGCTTGGGGTACTGGTGCTGTCCCTGCTGTGTCTGGAGTCGCCGCGCGGCCTCGGCCGTACTTCGTTCCGCTCCTTCAGCAGGTTCTTGGTCTCCCGCCTTCTACTGGCCCTCCTCCACCCTTAGAGAGTCCACAGCCTGTCCTGTCACAGTTACAGTTACAGCCGGCCTCCCCACTGCCCGCTCCTTCTCCCTACACTGGTCCTACTGGAGGTCTTGCTGAGCGTCGTGAGCCTGCGTCGCGTCCTGCGTCGCCTGTCCGTACTGCTCGCGCTAGTGGTGGTGGTTCGCGTCAGCGTCCTCATCCTGTCCCTGGCACGCACCGGATGTCTCTGCGTCCGTCCACTGCTCCTCTCCGTGCCCCGTTGCCTTCTCCTCCTGAGTCCTCTCTTCCTGCTCTTCCCGACCCAGAGTCGGACTCTCTTCGTGCTGCCAGTCCTACTGTCACGCGTCTCCTTGCTACTGTCGTCACTGACCCTTCCTTTGCGTCCACTGCTGCGTCTGCCCTAGTTGCTGAGCTCGTTGACTTTGCTGCTCGCTGTCGTCTAGACTACGCTGCTTGTCTTGTCGCTGAGTCTGAGTCTGTCTGTCCTCCGTCCGTCGGGGGTGAGTGTGCCCTTGGCACGGACGTCCTTGAGGACAGGCAGGAGGAGTTCCAGTGTTTGGCTGCTGCTTCACCTCATCTCGTGTCCGTACTGCTTACCCCTGAGGGAGACCCGGATGCACTTGACATCCCGACTCCGCGCTCTTACGCGGAGGCGATAGAGGGTCCCTACTCCTCTCAGTGGCAGGCAGCTATGGACACAGAGATGGCTTCCTGGAAGTCCACAGGTACCTACGTTGACGAGGTTCCCCCGCCTGGGGCGAACATCGTCAGTGGCATGTGGATTTTCAGGGTGAAGCGGCCGCGGGGTTCTCCGCCTGTCTTCAAGGCGCGTTACGTGGCTCGTGGCTTCAGTCAGCGGCAGGGAGTTGACTACTTTCAGACCTTCTCTCCCACCCCGAAGATGACCACTCTTCAGGTAATGCTGCACATTGCTGCTCACCGCGACTACGAGCTGCACTCTCTTGACTTCAGCACTGCTTTCTTGCAGGGCAGCCTGCACGAGGAGATCTGGCTGCGTCGCCCACCTGGCTTTACTGGGTCTTTTCCTCCTGGCACCCAGTGGAGCCTCCGGCGGCCAGTCTACGGTCTCCGCCAGGCACCGCGTGAGTGGCACGACACACTGAGGACTACACTTGCGGCTCTTGGGTTTGCTCCCTCTACTGCCGACCCGTCGCTGTTTCTGCGCACCGACACTTCTTTGCCGCCGTTCTACATCCTCGTGTACGTCGACGACTTGGTCTTTGCCACAGCTGACACTGCTGGACTCGCCCACGTGAAGTCCGAGCTGCAGAAGAGACACACGTGCACAGACCTGGGTGAACTGCGCAGCTACCTTGGCTTGCAGATCACCCGGGACAGAGCACGCCGCACCATTACCCTGACTCAGTCACACATGGTGCAGCAGGTCCTTCAGCGCTTCGGCTTCACGTACTCCTCGCCTCAGGCCACTCCTCTGCCTACTCGCCACTCGCTCTCAGCTCTGCCTTCGGATGAGTCCGTAGAGTCGAGTGGCCCGTACCCAGAGCTTGTTGGCTGCCTCATGTACCTGATGACCTGCACACGACCTGACCTCGCATACCCTCTTAGCATTCTCGCACGCTATGTTGCTCCTGGGAGACACAGACCGGAGCACATGGCTGCAGCGAAGAGGGTGTTGCGTTACTTGTGCAGTACGTCGGGCATGGGGCTTGTGCTTGGAGGGCAGAGTCCAGTGGTCCTCACTGGGCACGCAGACGCTTCTTGGGCTGACGACCAGGCTACGCAGCGGTCGTCACAGGGTTACACCTTCAGCCTTGGTTCCGGCTCTGTTTCGTGGCGGTCTACCCGCTCGTCTTCTGTTCTCGGCTCCAGTTGTGAGGCTGAGATCTACGCCGGGGCCATGGCTGCACAGGAGCTGCGCTGGCTCACCTACCTGCTGACTGACCTCGGAGAGCCGCCTCGTTCTCCTCCAGTGCTGTACGTAGACAACAAGGCCATGCTGGCCTTGTGTCGAGAGCAGAGACTGGAGCACAGAACGAAGCACATTGCTCTCCGCTACTTCCTTGCTCGTGAGCTACAGCAGCGTGGTCAGCTGCGGCTTGCGTACGTGGCCTCTCAGGCCAACACTGCTGATATCTTCACCAAGGCACTTGCGCCTTGTGATCATCAGCGCTTCTGTACTCAGCTGGGTCTTGTGCCCACCTTGCCTCACTTGCTCATCCCTTGACCTTGTTTGTACTGATGCATATATATATATATACTCCTTCTCTTGCTTGTCTAGCCTTATATATATATGTAATCCTGCATGTGAACTGGCCTTGTGGCCTTGAACTTGTGCTCGGAATGTGTGGTGACTTTGTGATCCACCCTGAGCTTGTTTTGCTTTGCTTGACTGGTCCTGTGACCCCTTGTTCTCCCCCACTTTGCCTATGGGGGTGTGTCAGATTTATATGACATAGCTACTGTAGGCTATAGTGGGGTGGCACATATGGGGTACAGTTTTCTAGGGTTTGCTTTTTGTCCCCAACTTTCACTTAGTCATTTCATTCCTCATTTCTTCTCACGCCGGTCACGGTTATCCTTCGTAATGAGGTCGTGATATCTCTGCTCTTGAATCATCATCCGCTGCAAGGTGAAGCTATTCGTCACGTTGTGTAGCATTGCCGAGTGCCTCATTTCCTCCCAATGCGCCGGTAGTCCGGTGAGCAGATTTAAGGTGAATGTGTCCTCATCCACCATCTTCCCCGCGAGTGCTGACTTGTCCCGAATTGCCGTTGCGCGGTTCACGTACTCCTCCACCCTCTCTTGACTCCCCATTTTTAGGTTGTCCAACTGTTTCAAGAGAGAGACCTTCGCCACCGAATCTTTGGCCTGGTAAGTGTCCATTAAATAATCTCATGCTTCATAAGCCGGACTGTAGGATTCCTGAAACATGTCCAGCTGCAGCTGAATCGTAGCGCTCACGCTGTGCAGTAGGACCCAAAAAGCGAGCGCCGCACGCTGTGAGTAATCCGCCTGTAGCATTTCCAGCCGCTCCATAGCGTCGTTAATGTCACCATCTCCCATGGTAACCGGATATTGCAGGGTCACAAAGAACTCCCACAGATTCGTGACGCGAGCGTTCATACGAAACCGTAGTGCCCACTCCCGGAAGTTGGAGCCGTCAAACGGAGTGGTGGTGAACGCCTTGTCCACCGTCGCTCCCACCATTTTGCGTGACAACCGTTCCTTGTCTTCTTCCGTATATTCACGTGGAGTGGGGTCGAAGAGAGTAGGCACGGTTGACGGTCGAGGTAGCTGAACCGTGCGCTGCATGTCCCCATTCTGTCCACCAAGTTAACGTTCCAGCACTTCCACTTGATCACGTCGCATGACGCCACTTGACTGCATTCCGTATCCCATCCGTCCCATGCTGTCCACAGGATGTACTCCTATCGGTGGACGTGGTGCACGTGGAGGTATGTCATTGCCGTCACGAAGGTGAGCCCTGGGCATGGGAGGAACTCCAATGGGATGGGAGTTAGTTGCAAGTCATCGTAGTGGGGGAGCACCAATAGTGTAGGAGGCAAAACCCACACCTTCCACGCCCACTTGACCATTTCCGTCACCCTGCTGCCCAATCTGTCTACTTCTCATTCCACCATGCACGGCACTCCCATACTCATCATTCCTCCCCCGTGCTTCCCTTTGCATGGATGATTGAGGTGCGGGATTGGCGCTCTCCTCTCCTTGGACGGATGCATCCCTCCCTTGGGATGACTCTCCTCCTTGAGGTATACTCATTTCCCCTTCACCATCAATTCCTGCATGAACATTTGATGCACGGTTTTGGTTAGTACGCGGAGTGCTTGAATGAGAGTGTCTACGGGTGGACGGATTGCTGGACTCATGAGAGAACGTTGTCCTTGGCTGGATTGTCATTCCAAACTTGTCCCTTAACGAAGCTTGGAGTGCTGGTGGTGCCTTTGCAATCATGCTTTCCAGGTGCTCATGCTGAGCCATGATGGCTTCTTCAAAAGCCGCATATCCAGGATCCACTTCGCCATCGAAGTGCGCCATGACCTTGACAAAACCGTCCACCAAGAGTGCGGTAAACGCGCGGTTGTAACCAACAGCGAACACCAGGTGTACGAAAGCGGAGACCGGGTGTGCGATACTCTGACTGTGTGCAGGTACCTATCCGAAGTGAATGCCAGTATATTCCGAAAATAAATTTGGCAGCATGCCCCCTAGAGTAGCTCTGATGCCATGCTAGAAATGCATAGTGCCAGCGTAGCGGAAATGTGTTTGTAGAAAAGAACAAGATAGAAATCTTGCATTGATCATTGAAAAGTAGAATGATGACACAATGATAACTGAATGATGATGAAGAAGTGACACAACAGGGTATATATGCATCCAACTACCCCTCCAGAATGACCCCATTCACACCAATAATGGTGTACCAATAATTGTACCCTCTACTCTCCAATAATGCTGGGCTCCAATAATTGTGGCTCTACAATAATTGTGACAATTATTGTAGGACCTGGAGGCTTATAACGAGGACTACACTAAAACCAAACAGCACACTGGTATACAGTATTCGTTATACTGTATTCGGATTTCCAAGATGTAAGACCAGCGTTGAAATGCAAGTGTAGTCTGAACTTTCCGACTGAAAAAATCGGGTTACTCTGACGGCCAAACTAGGAAGAGGGGTATACTCTGAGGCTTCAGACTACCTCAAAACGAATCTAGGGGCCTGGGTACAACAATATATCTTCAACAGTAATGTACTTTATAAAATGTTGGGCTAAAAAATGCCCTTAGGATCTTTCAAGGCCAAGACCCTGAGTAGGAATGTTGGGTAGAGATGTTGTACTTGCAGAAGCTTTCTTAGTGAACTGTTGAACCAACTTGCACTGGTGTGTGAGAGCAAGAGATTAATTATAGCAAGCAGGGCCTATATTATCAGGATAATTTATCCTGATTCTCCTGAATTCAGGACAGGTGTCGTGTGCTTCTCCTGAAAAAACAGTGTAAGGGATTTACTTGTCCTATAAAATCAGTATAATGGTTATTTTGCGTACTGGAAACTCAGGATAACGCTGTAGGTTCAGCCCTGAAGACTCAGGATAGTGTCGAATCTCTCGGCAGGTCTTGCCGAGAGATGAAGGAGCTTGTCTCCTTTACAGCACACCCCTCTTCAAATCGAATCACAATCTGTAGTTTTTTTTTTTAATATTGTGACACGACTTTCAGAGGAGTGTGCAGTGCAGTCGTCATAGGGAGAACGAGACCTCAAGAAAGTGGTCGGCGACGTAGAGAGTGGTCGAGCTGGATCGAGTGGGTCTTGAAGAGTGCGAGAGGCATCGACAAGCTCTTGATCGAGCTGAGTAATGTACATCTCTTTGGCCGTGTCGCTACGCCACCGAC
The DNA here is from genome assembly GCA_947471745.1 of Closterium sp. Naga37s-1. NCBI lineage: Eukaryota > Viridiplantae > Streptophyta > Zygnematophyceae > Desmidiales > Closteriaceae > Closterium > Closterium sp. Naga37s-1. The sequence goes on along the minus strand of CANJKZ010000037.1, from coordinate 10,394 downwards.
CAAGAGCCTTGAAGAGCCGATCGGGAACACCAACATCAACCGCCACGATTGCGGCCGACTTACGGAACGAGTGGGTGCCAAGATATTCTGGGTTGAGACCGACAGGAGAAAAGCTATCGCGGCACCAACCCTGAATGGTAGCGTACGAATGGGAATGGACGGAAGGAGACGCCCGGGCCCCAGGCCAGAATACCCGTATAAGTGGCCCAATAGTATCTCTAGAGTAACCAGCGATGAAAAGAAATTGTTGGACTCGCGAGACTGGACAATGTCAAGCAGAGGAGGCCGCCACCGGGACACACACGCCCCTGCCGGCTTGGTCGGTCTTCGAACGAGGGATAAACAACCACATGCAGTCCATGTTGAACTCGATGTGGTGCCACTGGAGAGAGATCAAATCAGAATAGTGCAGGAATGCTGTGAACATTAGAAGGGGAACTAGTCATCGCTGGAATGTAGCGGGATCTGAGGACGCAAAGTAAATGTCACATATGTCGTATATCTTGGAAGGTGGTATTGGCTCTTTGGCCCGAGATGGGTGTATGCAGTGACGTTGTGCGTACTCCTTCACTTGGGACGAAAGTGGTCCGCGAAGGGGGGACAATTCGCCAATCAGCCAATGGGCGCACGGAATCGCGGAACATGCAGATTGTATAGCTGAGATCGGGACGCCATTGCGAACGGTGTGTAGCAAGAACAAAGCGACAGTTAGGTCACTCCCAGGAAGGAACGGAAGTGAGTGCTGAATACAAAAGTCACGATATTGTCTCCAGTATGGCTCGTATGTGCGAATAGTAGACTGAGCGCGAAGACTAACAGTGAGCGTTAAAAGGTCCAAAAGTAAATGGCCAAGCCCAGAACCTGCGCACAAGGAATATTAGGCATTAGCGAATATATAGCGAAGGGCATACATAGGAGAGTTTGGAAAACCAGCGCCGCTGAAGGCGAGATGATCGCTGCCGACGCACAAACAATCAGAATCGATGGCAAGACGCAAGGTGGCAACGACTTCGTCCGCCCAACCATTGGGGTGCACCAGTGGCCACCAAAAAGCACTAGGCCATCGTGGGACCACTAGGGTGAGCGAGGTGTTTGAGCGGCGAGCATGGGCAAGAACCGCTGGGATGAGGGGGGGTGGGGGGAATGCGTAGAAGTTTTCCCCTTCCCAGCTGAAGGAAAATGCGTTTTGCTCGAAGGCAGAGCTACAGTGCTTGAGAGAGCAGAAGCGAGAGAGCTGAGCATTAGCAGCTGAGGCAAACAGGACGATTGAGTGCGGCCCCCAGCGCCGCTCAAGTAGGAGGAACCATCACCGAGCGAGGAAGTAGTCGTCATGGGGCTCGATCTTCGACAACTCATCTGCCTCGGTATTAAGCCCGTGTGGGATCCACTGGACGGTCAGGTGAATATTGTGGCGCACACATAGTTGAATAATAGGCCGACAGATGAGTGTCAGCTCGAGGCGGCGAGATCCTCCTTTCTTGAGGATGTAATAAGCGGCTTGATTATCGCTGCGAAGCAGGATATGACATCGCCGGATCTCAGCCGTAAATGATGAAAGAGCCCATAGAATTCCAGCGAGCTCACGAAGTGTGCTAGATGAAGCCATGAGAGCCTGGGGTAATGGGCATGAAGAAGGGCCCACATGACCATCCGGTGTAGAGAAGCACGCACCCCACGCGTGATCGCTGGCATCCACGTACATGACCACGTCGAATAGGTGTTGGTTGTGAAAACACGACCCGTTAAATCCATCGAACTGCGAGAGCCAGAACCGCAACTCATCCACGGACGCCGTACTCAATCGGATCGTTGCGCCCTAAGAAGGGCAGTCCGCGATTTGTGAGAGCAGGTGATGGGAGAAGGCGTGTGCCATGGCACCCAGCGCCAGAGTCATCGAGGCTAGCATGCCGGTTATGCGAGCAGCACATCCGACTGGGATACGATGTCCCTCCTCGCCGAGGGCACAAGTATGTCAAAGTTCGGCGAGCGTCCGTTCTCGGCGATCGGCGTCGACAGAAAACGAAGTTGTGTGAGTGTCAAGCATGAGGCCCAAAAATTTGAGGCATTGCCTCGGTTCAAGTTGCGGCTTCTTCATATTTATAACAAACCCAGCGCATCCCAGATCGTCCAAAATGACCGCGTGGTTGCGAAAGGCCTCGGTCCGAGTGGTGCTGATAACGAGAATATCGTCGACATATGGGATCAATCGGATGCCGCGGCTACGCCAGCGTTTTGCAAGTTGTTTAATCAATTGGGTGAAAACGAACGGCGCGGTGGCCAACCCAAATGGAAGAGATAGAAATTGGTAGCAACATCCTTGGAGAGTGAAATCGAGGAACCGCCAAAACGATGGATGAATATCCACGTGATGGTATCCCGACTTCAAATCAATAGTGAATAACCAATCGTTTTTCTGCACCAAATCAAGTACCCGATTAAGCCCCTCGTAGCAAAAGCTGGGGACTAAAAGGAACGAGTTGACGTGGCGGAGGTCCAAGATGAGTCTCTTCTTGGAGGGTTGGACGACCACGTTCAATGAGCTAATGCATGTTCGCGACAATAATGAGGGTACTACTCGGGCCGCGCCCGTCGCCAACAGCTCAGCCACCGCCTCGGCCGCGAAAGTGATTAAGTGCATCGCGCCGGCGTGATTGGCTGCATGATGCGGGGCCGGTTCTGATGAGGCCCATGGAAGGCGGTAGCCTGAAGTAATTTCCGACGCGATAAAACGGCTCTCGCACCACGTGCTCCACCATGCCGCACGAGCGCGAGGTCGACCACTCATGCGTGGTGTACTAATGCCTAAATCTTCAAGAGCAGCGGGGCCGCCGACTTCTGGCGGGGGGTGGGCACGAGGTAGAAGGGCAGGGTTAGACTGGATGTTTCATAATATTGCACAATCTTCTTCATGCTCTCTTACCCCTTCTCTCTTATCTCCTCACGCTCCTTTCTTTCTCTCTCTTCCTCCGAAAACGGAGGAAGGTAGGGCTTCACCCACTTGTGTACCCCTTTTTCTCTCCAGCCATAAACATCCAACTCTTTTTTTTTTTTTTTTTTTTTTTTTTTTTATGGCAAATCTTTCGCGTGGCTAATAATAATAATAATCCACAATCAATGGCCGAACTCATAATTCAGAGAAAAAAAATAAACAATCTTAGCAGGCCTATTGGCCCCTTGAGCCCGCTGTGGGCAATCAGCAATCCCATGGCCAGGTTCGCGGCAATAAAAACACCGCCCATCGCCGTCTCAACGCCATGTGTTCCAATGGCGTTCTCCCTGCCCTCTACTACGGGGGGGGGAGGATCGGCGCGAGAGCTTGGGTTGGTGGGCGGAATAGGCCTCTTTTTACTGGCCGCCACAATGTGGGTAGCGGCCTTCACATTCTTGTCTTCAACCACTTCTCCATATTTAATCTTTAGGGCCATGTTGGCCACTTCAAAACCGCATTGGTCCACGGTGAAGAGAAAGTGGATTTTTTCCTCTGCCTCCTCTATTATCTGCTGAAGGTAATCGACAGCTTGCTCGCCGCCATGTAAAGGTAAGACAAACATGGCACGACGTGCAATAGCTTGGTTACGTTCAAAACTGAAAAGTTTGCGTACGAATTCCATCAGTCTTTACTAAAGACGAGCGCAATTGGGGCTCGCAAGGGGAATAGGGGCAAGGGTGAGGTTGGCGGAGCCCGATTTGGGGCGAACAGCATTAGCTTCCTCCGGGCTCTCGGCGTGTGGGTCGGCATCCGCGTCTTCGCCGTCATGTTCGTCGGCGGGAGGAGGGATGCGAGCGCGAGGTGCTGTCGCTGCTGGCGGGCGAGCAGGTTCAGGTGGTGGCGCAGATTCGCTATGGTTTCCACGCAGGAGCGCGAAGAGGAGGCCGATCACGTGGTGGATTGCGTCGTTGTTGGTGGTTGGAATGTTGTTGTTGGGATTAAGCACATAATTATTTTCTGCAGGATTGGGTGCTGTAGATGCAGCGGAGCGGGCCTGCAGCGCGTTCGCCGGTGGCACCTCCCCGTGAAGATTCGCTGAAGGGTTCGCTGAGCGTCAGGATCCAAACGCGCCAGGACCTCAGCAAAATCGGCAGCTCCTAAGTTCGATATGCGCGCATCTTGCGGGGTGCATTGATTCGCTCGGCAAGCAGTAGAATCCGGGCGTTGATCTTCTTGCCTGGCGTCCATAAAGCCGCCCCTGCAGCCCCGCGCGTCGCCCCTGCAGCCCACGCGCGTCGCCCCTGCAGCCCGTGCATCACCCCTGCAACCCGCGCGTCGCCCGTGCAGCCTGCACGCCGCCTCTGCAGCCCGCGCGCCACCACTGCAGCCCGCACGCCGCCCCTTCAGTCCGCGCATTGCCCTCTGCAGCCCCGCGCGCCGCCCCTGCAGCCCGCGTGCCGCCCTGCTGGCCGCGCACCGCCCTTCCTGACCATGCGCCGCCATGAACCCTAGTGCCCTGCTCGCCGCCTGCCTTCCCTCCGTGCTGCCCACTGGTCGCGCGCCTCCTTGCTTGCCCGCTATGACTTCTCTTCGTAGTAGCGGTGGGAGTGTGACGGCGGTGGTGGCAGCAGTGGGAGTGGTGGCGACTGTAGTAGCAGCCGTTATGGAGCTGTTTGGTGTGGAGTTTCTGGCGGTGGTCAGATGCAGCTGCAGCGGCTGTCCGCAGCTGTTGGTGCAACCCTACGGACTTTGCATACGGCTTGTTGTCCCGTAGTGCGGTGCATGCGTGTGGCATGGAATGGTATGACGGGCATGAAATAATGATATATTTCATGCTTACAATAGTGTGTGTGAATGATGAGGCATGATTTTGAATGTGTGTGTCGAGTCAATAGCGAGTTATCGCTAGTTGCGTGCGACATCGTTGTTTGCGTGTCGTGTGCGGTTTCTATTTTTGTCGGTGTGGAACGTTCGGCGTGTCGCAGGTGTGCCGCAGCAGACTTCCAAGAACTCAAGGAAGAATTTACCTTGAAGAACCAGAGCCTTGGTTTCAAGAATCAAGTGATTTCGAAGCTCTCCAAAACGGTAAACTTTAAGATAGCGAGAATAGTTGCATTACTTTGTGTAGTGTAACATTTCACTTGGTGTAGGCCCTTGTGGAGGGTAGTTTCGAGACCCTTCGTGGTTGGGGACAGTGTGGCACTGTTCCACATCACTGTACCTCGGCTCTTGGGGTTTGTAGGAGCTGGGAGTCATTCCCAACTCGTAACTCTTCCTATCTTGTGTTCTAAGACTATAGTGGCTGCCATAGTACCGTTCGTTCAAACCGACGCTGTGTCGTCAATTCTTTATCAAATCGTGCAATCTAAATTGCTAATTGTAGACGACGTGAAGACGCTCCAGATCCAATTTGAATCAAGTCATTTGCAGCTGTGAGCAGAACGCTATCAACGTTTGAAGCCGCTGTGCAGAAATCCGTTCTGTGCTCTCTATCTTTCGTTTTAGGCACATTCAAGTCTATTGTGACTATAACAAGTGGTATCAGAGCCCCTTGGAGAAGTTTCGACAATGGATGGACCTGAGGAAAGGGGTGGCAGAGGTGCTGGTAGCAGTGGAGAAGCTCAAGCTCAAGGCCAACCCCGTGATTCAGCCATGGCGGCCCATGCAACCAAGTCTTGGCCCACCTAGGGATGAGCCTAGGGTGTTTGGGCTTGACAAGTTCAACGGCGACAACTTTGCTGAATGGTCCTTCAAGATGGAGAACATCTTTGACCATTATGACCTGCTGGAGGTGATGGAAGGAACGGAGAAGCGCCCCGAGAACGACTTGGAGAAGAGCCCGTGGGTGCGGAAGAGCGCACAAGGCTATCTCCTACTTGGGCAAGCGTTGGGGAGCAGCCAGATCCGTCACATCAAGCCATTCCAGCGTGAACCAGAGAAGGGACCAAAGGCATGGGCTGCTCTCAAGGGTGTACATGCTCCTGCAACAGCGGCGGTAGCGGTGGTGTTGGAACGGCAAATGGCGGCACTACGAATTGAAGAAGACGAAGCGGTTGAAGAAGGGGTGCAGAAATTCTTCGACTTGTTGACGCGGCTTGAGGGAGCTGATTTGAGCTACAGTGAGCTCCAAAAGAAGACCAAGTTGCTGGCCTTACTCCCAGAGTCATGGTCCTCGCTCATCATCAACCTTAATCGCGACTTGCCCCGCCTCTCGCTTGAAGACGTGAAGCGAGCGATCCTTCAAGAGGACTTCCGCCGCCGTGAGTTGGCGAGTGCGGATGGCGCCGGGGCAGCAAGCATCGGCCGGAGGGTACTGGCTGTGGAAGGGGCAGAGGACGAGGGGGGCAGCAGCAACTTCAGTGGAGGCCGCGGGAGTGGTGGATACGGCAGCGACAACAAGAGCTACGGACGCCGGTCGTGGCCGATTCGACGGCGAGTGCCACTATTGTCACAAGAGCGGACATATGTGGCGCGATTGCTACAAGCTCCCTGATGGATGGACTCCTGCTCAAGGCCAAGAGGGTAGAGGAGCAGGAGGAGGGAGAGGAAGAGGCCGTGGAGGCCGTGGCGGTCGCGGAGGTGTGCTGCAAGTACTGAAGAGTGCCGGCAACGAGAGCGAGTCGAGGGACGATCGCTTCCCGGGTCAATTCTTCTTCGTGTCCACGCAAGCCACCGGCTGGTCCAGAGAAGGATGAAGGCTTTGAGGAGCCAGCAGCTGTGGGAAAGGTCACCCTACACTCCCTGGACTATTGGGTGATCGGATAGCGGCGCTACCTATAGCATGACACCTCGTGCGGACTTGCTCACCGAACTTGAGCCGTCACCGGTGAAGCATGTGACATCGGCTTGTGGGGCAGCGAGCAGAGGTGAAAGGCATGGGCAAGGCCATGTTCAAGGGTGCTGATGGGAAGATGGTGGGCCTCAAGAACGTGCTTTGGGTGCCCAACCTTGCTGCCAACCTGATTTCCGTGCGGCGGTTGCAAAAGGCCGCATGGACACGAGCTCGAAGGGAGCTAAGACCTACACCGCGAGGCTTGGCGAGCGGATTCTTTGGGACCTTCACGAGGATAGGGATGTCTACAACGAGATGTGGCAGATCCCTGTGGTCCCCATGCCTAAGGAGAGGCAAGTGGCAGCAAGCATCAGCACCAAGGGTGAAGCGGTTGGTAGCGGCGAGATGGCGCGAACGGTCGCGCTAAGGAGATTAAGTCCAAGAAGTGCAATCTTGGAGGGACCAGCAAGCTCGGTGAACACGAGGAGAGTGGTGCAGCAGCCAAGAAGCAGCACAAGGATGAGGAGAACCCCATGGCAGTAGCGGAGGAGGAGTACGGAGAGAACATGTGGGGCACTATTGCGAGTGCGGCATTCTCCAATCCGACTTCGGCTACGGGGGAGTGTGATTGGCTCACCTTGCATCGGCGAATGGGGCATGTGGCCCTGCCATCTTACAGCAGCTAGTGAAGAATGAGATGGTTGCTGGCATACGTGTGAAGGGGGAGCCCGATGAGGTACTTGCGCTGCCCGACGTGCATGCAAGCCAAGTTCACCCGTTACCCGTTCTCTAGTTCGGAGGCAACGGCTAAGGCACCACTTGATGAGGTGGTGATGGACGTGGTGGGCCCCCTGAAGCTTGGAGATGCTGGAGCTGAGTACTTTCTCACCATTGTGGACGTCTACACTCGCATGACTTGGGTGTACGTGCTGTCCAAGAAGAGTGACGTGGCTGAAACGGTGAAGACCGATTGGTTGCCGATGGTGGAGCGGCAACAAGACCGGTTAGTGAAGGCAATTCGCACCGATCGAGGGGGAGAGTTCCTGAGCAAGGAGTTCTCATTGTGGCTGAAGAAGAATGGCATAAGGCACTCCCTTACCATGCCATACTCCCCTGCAATGAACGGCATCGCCGAGCGAGCGCGAACTGGACAATCACGGAGACGGCGCGTGGGTTGCTCATTGAAGCCGGGCTACCGAATATTTCTGGCCTGATGCGGTGCGGAGTGCGTGTGTGGCCAAGAACAGAGCCTTGACTCATGTGGGAGCAGACAAATGGGTGCCCTATGTGGAGTGGATTGGAAGGAAGCCAAAGGTGGATATGCTTCGGGTGTTCGGGTGCATGTGCATGGCGCTCGTGCCTAAGCATCTTCGGCAAAACAAGCTCGGTGCCAAGGCGATATGGGCTGTGCACTTGGGCATGGCTCAAAACAGCAAGGGGTGGCTTCCTTGGGACCCATTCACTAAGAAAATTCTTGGTGAGCAGGGACTGCAAATTCATGGAGAATCTGATGTACAAGGATTGGAAGGCGGAGAATGAGGCGAAGATAGGCATGCGGTTTGGGGAGGTGAAGAGTTCCGGTTTGGAGCATGTGGAGCTGCCCTTGGAGCTGAGCAGCGGCAGCACCACCACAAGGCAATCTTCCCTTGTGAATGGGGGAGAGGAGGCCAAGGATGCGGAGGAAGAAGAGGAGGAGGTGCAGCAAGTGAGCGAGCGTGCACCGACACTTCCTTCTCGCACTACGAGTGCTCCACGGATCCGAGTCACCCCGCAGCAACGCCAAGGCGTTCATGTCCCTGCAGCTGAGGAGGAAGGAAGGGGCAAGAGGAGAATTCAAGCCCCTAATAGGCTGACCTATGAGGCATTGGGAAAGCCAGCCAATTCAGCCTTGGTCGGAGCGGCACTCATAGTTGGAGATGACGAGGAGAGTGACTACGAGGAGTGTGCCTTCGCGTTCTTCTCTCCGGTGGAGATGCCGGGGGAACCAGCAACTCTCAAGGAGGCCTTGGAGAGTAGTGATGCTGAGGAGTAGAAGAAGGCAATGGAGAGTGAGCTGAAGAGCATTGAGGAGAACGGCACGTGGGAATTGGTGGAGCTACCGGAGGGGCGTAAGGCGATTACGTCCAAGTGGCTCTTCAAGATCAAGTCCGACGCCGACGGCAAGATCGAGCGCTACAAGTCTAGGCTTGTGGCGAAGGGGTACCAGCAGAAGGAGAAGGTGGACTATAAGGAGTTGTTTGCTCCTGTGGTGAAGCCGACGACGCTGAGAACCCTACTCGCGGGAGCTGCCATCAAAGGATGGGAGGTGAAACAAATGGATGTCACCACGGCATTCCTCAACGGCGTCCTGAGGAAGAGATTTTTATGGCGCAGCCAGAGGGGTTTGATGATGGTAGTGGCAGAGTTCTGAGGCTGAAGAAGGCCCTTTATGGACTGAAGCAGGCCCCTAGGCAGTGGTACTTGAAGCTGCGAGGAGTTTTGGAGGAGATAGGCTTCACTCCTTCATCCGCCGATCATTCCTTGTTCATGCTTGGCGAGGGGGAGGCAGAGGAGTTTCATGGTGGTTTATGTGGATGACATCCTCATTTCTCACCCTCTTCTGACCTTGTGAAGGAGGTGATGCTGAAGCTTCAAGACAAGTTCAAGTGCAAGGCCCTTGGTGACGTGAGCTTCTACCTTGGGCTCCACATCGAACGAGATGTGGAGAAGCGGTGCATGCGGGGTGCATCAACGAAAGTACCTGGAGGCATTGGCTGCCAACTTTGGGCAGAGTGAAGGCCATGTGGCTACACCCTTTCCTCTGGGTTCAAGTGTGTGAAGGGACCAGAGGAGGAGAGCGTTGGTGAAGAGGAGAGGCGCCGTTTTCACTCATTGGTGGGCAGCCTCATGTACGCGGCCGGTAAACACCGACCGGACGTCGCATTTGCTACCGGACAGTTGGCTAGGGTTGTTCAATGCCCTAATGAGGAGCAGGTAGCAGCGAATGAGGGTGGCCAAGTATCTTGGCCAAACACCGACCGTTGGGCTGCAATACTCGGCAGCGGCGCAAAGGTGCCAAAAGGCGCGCGGATGGTGTTGAACCCGGGCGTTGTTCCTCACCGCATTCTCGGATGCTTCTTATGCATCGGAACCAGAGGACATGACAAGTGTTGGAGGGTCATTTGCTGTGTTGGTGGAGGCCCAACTGCTTGGGAGAGCAGAAGCAGGGGATCAAGCATTGAGCTCGGTGGAGTCCGAGTACATGGCACTCTTCCGTGCCGTACGGGAGATTGTGTGGCAACGGCGGTTGTTGGCCGAATTGGGGGAGGAGCAGCAAGGACCTACCCCACTCTACTGTGACATCCAGGGTGCCATTGCTCTGTATAAGAACCCTGTGTTGGCATGGCCTCACAAGCACATGAGGGTGAAGTGGCATTGGAAGAGGAGCATGTTGGCCGAGGGTGAAGTTGAGTTGCACTATGTGACGACGACAAGGAGCCAGCTGACATGAGACCAAGAGGCTGGTGGAGCAGCAGCATTGGAAGTGTGTGCAAGCTGGTTGGGATGGCTCTGAAATGAGAGAGCAAAGACCCTAAGGCCAACAATCCGAGGGGGCTGTTAGTTGTTGGGGCAACCTACGGTTTGCATACGGTTGTTGCCGGGTGCGTGCATGAGTGTGTGAATGGAATGTATGAGGGCATGAAAAATATATAT